>JAQFVV010000702.1:192658-267551 GCA_028023455.1 Epiperipatus broadwayi | reverse complement strand
TGCTCTCGTGCATCCTCACTTCCAGAATAGTATATGATATAAAATAAAAACGGGTTCTATCTCAGTTAATAATTAATAACTAAAATATTCAGCATTAAAATTAAAATATTTCACTAGCTCAAATTTAAAATACGAATAAGGTTCAGTTTATAAAAATAAATTAAATAAATATTTAATATTTTCATGAGACTTGAAGTAAAAATACAGGTGACAAGATAGATTACATTGAGCCAATATCCCACAGGATACTACCTCAATGGCATAAGAACGCTACCCCCCTTTATTACTATTTCAAATAACAAACTCATAGTATTCTTATGACCTTAATAACTTCTACTCACTAAGATTAAACTAATAATTAAATCTTAATCTTCCATTTAATAATAATCTAGCTCAAATAAAATAATCTCAGGTTCATAAAGTTTATTCTAAGTTAATTTAAAAATATGGTAGTAAAATATGAGAAGAGATTTTATGTCATAATCTACTACACTGAAACTAATAATAATAAATAACAGTAATAATATTCTTCATTGTTTAACTAATTCTGTATATCTTTTCTTTTTACTATAATTTTATTACCATAATAAAATAATGAAATAATATAATATGATCTTATATCTTCATGTAATGATATAATAAATACGTGGTAGCATTTTAATAATCTGACAAACAAAATATGTGTGGCAACTGATAGCATATAATTTAATATAATATTGTGATAACTGATTTATGACCAATAAAATAATGTAAGATTATGATTATTTAATTATAATGAATACCAATAAAATATTTAAAATTCTTAAAATAATTCTCTATTTATCTTTTTGTGCAAAATTATATATTTGTTTCAATTATTATGCATATATCGTGATTTCATGCAGCGATGTGGAGAAATAAATAACTCGGACACAAAATTTTTAAAATAACAAAATTTAACAAAGTTTATTACTAACAACAAATAAATAAACAATTTATTTACACTATTTACAGTGGATATCCTTAACTTTTTTACTTTACAGTTTGATCTACCGGGTTATAAAAAAAATAATTTATATTTCAATTATATCTTTATTTAGATTTAGGACAAAATTTTAAAAAAATGTTACTATTTGGTTTCTCATTATGGTTCACTTATTACAAATATATTTATCTACTTTATTAGCAACAGCATTTTATCCTTAATATTATTAAACTATCTTATTTTAAAAAATTCATACTTAGAAAACATTCTATAGAAAACAAAATTTTATAATGAGTATGGATTTCTCAAAATATTAAAAAAAATTTCATCTTGCAAAGTCAAAGATGTTACACAAAATATTATCCAAAATTCAGTACTAGATTTTAGTATTTATCACACAATGTTTACTAATCATAATATATTCTTCTTTAAGCCTTACTTTAGTATGATATAAGTGTAATCATTAATATATTTCTGTTAATCAATAAACAAAAAATATACTATGCATATTGTTTACATAATTTACTTTGTACTATTGTATTTTAAAATATGCAATACTTATTTTCTCTTAAAAAAAATAATACTAAAGCATTTAAAATTATTATCACTTTAAAGAAAATATCTTTGTTTAGATACTTTATTTTAAAAAAGTTTATATTTCATTTCCGAAATAAAATTCAAAATATATTCTATGATTCTTTTCTTTCCTTAGGATACTTTGGATCTTCAATTTTAAGTTATAACATCCTATTCCTTCTAAGCAAATAAACCAATCTTATACAAAATGATAGCATAACCTAAGTTCTAAATTATTTATCATTTCTCTTAAACATATCTTACTGAACGATGCAGTTACATGAAATAAAGATAGCGAAAACAGATGCATAGGATTAAGGAAGAAAGCTAGAGTATTACTCTTAACATATCTCAAAATCATGGCACAGTGCGAAGAGGTATGACATTTACCTGCCTAATATCCTCTAGTACAGGGACGATGTTAAAGCTATTTCTTCAGCTTTATTAGAACATCAAATATTTAAAGAAATATAAACACTGTCCAAATAAAATGTGTATCAGTCATAGGGCTTTGTTAACTATGCTGATATTCACATAAAGACTAAATATTATTTCCATTCCTTATAACATCCTATTTCTTAAAACATCATCTTGGTTTCCTGTTCACTAAGTACTTCCAAGCCACTATCTCAACATTATTTCTCAAGATTTTCCACATCTTACATCGATAAATAACTATCTGCATTTACAAAACAATAAATAAAATTCATTAATAGTTAAACAATCTAGCTGTTCCACAAGAAAAGTCTGCTTACTTCATTATTCTATATGTCTAATCATATACAATCTACTTAGACAATATTTGAATATCCAATAACATGAAAATTTTAAAAGAATCACATAATTATTTGTTATGTTGGATTATATCACTAATAAAAAAAAAAATCGTCGTATGCATATTTTCAAATCAATCCTATCTCATAATGTTTTTTAAAATGTTGTATGAAATGCGGTACATATAAGTAAAAAAAACTTTTACACTTCATTCTTCCAATTTATGGATGATCTAAAGAAAACAAAAAAAAATATACATTATAAATTATCAATAGTTATTATTATTACCAATAACCTTTATCTAGTCATCGTGTTCAGTAGGCTTCCTTTATCCACTTGAGCATTGCAGATATAAAAAAAATTCACACCCATACACTTTATATTAAAATATTTTTAGCTAAATTATTAGATTGTTATATTATAAAATTTTAATATTAATAAATTAATGTTTTTATGTTTTTCCTAATCTTATATAAAAATTTAGATTTAAACTAGGTTAACAAAATAAAAGGAATCAAAACTATAATTACATATTTTCTTGATGATAGTTCCTGATAAGTCCAAAATGTTTATTATTTTCTCTAGAGTTTTTAAAAATGTTCTCCTCCAAGCACGTTAAAGTTTAAAATAAAAATAATTATTAATCCATTTAGTAAAATTTATAGAAAATAATCCTTGGTTTTAGTATTTAGGATGATAATTATTAAATCATAATATTAATTAATCCCGTGAAGCTTCTTAATCTTCTCTACCAATATTCTCTGCATATCCGATGCATCAATCCATCTAATTTAACTTTAAAAATATTCGATAAACTTTTAAGTACTATTTGTATTTCCATGGATCCATCTTTTATTCAACTATGTGTTCACTTTTTTATATATGTTTCCTTCTTGATACATTTAAACT
Source organism: Epiperipatus broadwayi (assembly GCA_028023455.1). Taxonomy (NCBI): domain Eukaryota; kingdom Metazoa; phylum Onychophora; class Udeonychophora; order Euonychophora; family Peripatidae; genus Epiperipatus; species Epiperipatus broadwayi. The sequence goes on along the minus strand of JAQFVV010000702.1, from coordinate 264,328 downwards.
TTCGTTTGGTATTTTTTATAAATCTCTTTTAAAAATAAAAAAAAAACTTCAAGTACTTTTAAACAAATCTTTTCTAAATACATTTTAAATAATTCTAAGACCGGATATTTTAATATCAAAAACGCTTCTGTAACATATTTTCCTGGGTTCTTTCTTTAATTCTTGAAAATATTTTTTTAAAAATGTTACCTTCAGAAAGTATATAACATTTTACTCCTTTGAATATAATATTCTATAAAATAATTCATGAAATATAATTGTCTTATTACTATTTAAAAAATAAATCTTGGATAAGCTTATAAATAATACGTTTCAATACATTTTTTAGACTCCGTATAATGTCCGAGCTGTGGTTTTTTTATGTACCAAAACAGTTCTTCAGTGAAATATTAATAAAGCTGTATCAATAAATATTCCAAACATTTTTACAGTATTACAATTTCTATCCATTTTATTCCACAGTATATCCATTTTTATTGCGAAGTTTAGGTTAAACTTTTAGATAAAATACGACTGGTAAGTACTTTAAAAATTAGAAAATCATTTCCATTAAGTTTCTAAATTATTATATTTTAACACCCTCTTTTGCAAAAATACTTTAAAATATTATCAATTAGTTTTTTGCAAATAAAACGATAAGAAAATACTAAAAAAAATTGACTAAAATAAAAAATTTAAAAGTAAATACTATCTCTTTGATAGTTATAATTTACCTTTCTCTAATTTCAATACATTATTAATCTCCCCTTGTACCCCCATGCAATTCATATTTATAGTCTGTAAGAATACCTATTCCTATTGGTTAATTTTTACTTTAGCTTGAGAACAAATTTACATATTTTTAGTTTATAGTAGAATTGAATTTCAAAATTAGAAATTATGACGTAATGAACTTAAAATATTATTTAAAATATTACTTTTGAATCAATTATTATTTTATTAAAATTATTTAAACATTTAAAATAACTTTTAAAATAACCTTAATAACTTATTCCATTTATCTATTTTTATTTAAACAAAATATTTAATTTTTATTATATCTGTATTCATCTTTATTACATTACTTAAAACATTACATACGATAGTTAACTTAATATTTATTATTATTTTATGATAGGTAACAATTCCATCCAATTCTATAATATAACTTTTAAAATATTTTAAACTTTATTATTAAATCAAACAAGCGTGTGTGAGAAATGTATGTAATATACAAGTCACATGATTAATAACTTTGACAGACGATTTTTAATCTATTTCTCTGCCTAGATTAATAAAATTGATACACTTATTATATTATATAATATAATTATAAAAAATTTGGAAGAACAATTTAGAAAATATAGAATTAAATACAATTCTCACCATCATAAAGTTTATTTTTAAAATATACTATATTAATTTTTGCTTATTAAATATGACTTTATAAATTTAAAATATAACATTTATTAACTATAAGTTTTAAACTATTAAAATCGAACTTATTAAATATACTTTTAATTATTTATAGCTGTGTTATTTAATATGGCCAGCTTTTACAACCATATGAAACAATATTTTAAGCTTTACATAACCATTTTTTAAATAATTCGCTATAATTTTATATACTACGTATTTGCTTTAGCCTCAAATTGTACTTTAAAGATATAATTGACAAACTATAATTAATAAATTAAAAGAACATATTCTAAAATTTAAAATTTTTAGTAATTGACTGTTATGAACTATTACTGACCTATAGAAAAGGGCACAGTAACCTCCTCCTTCCAATAAAAATTTTAAATTAAACATCTATCTTAATATTTACTCTATCTATTGATACTTAATATCTTTATCATTTGCTATAACCAAATTCTATCTTGTACTACTGAAATATAAAAGAATATACTGTTTTTAATACAAACTTATAAAATATTTGGACATTACACTCAGAATCTCAACTAGAAATACTAAAAAAAAAAAAAAAAATTACACATCTTTATCCTTTTGAATAATTAATTAGGTTATGACATTTTAAAGTTTTATATTTGTTCTGTAAAAAAATAAGGCTATAATATATTTTTTAAATATACGTCTTATCTAGAAATTATTTGTCTTAATCATTAGGTATTTTCTTTTCTAAATCTAAACTTTAATTCTCTCTCGACTTCCTTAAGTCTCACCTTAGCTTTTCCTATCTTCTTTCCTTTATTAAGATCATTCTTAAGAAAATCTGTCATGAATTTCTCGTGCTTTAGACATTTAAGTCTTACTTTTATCTTGCTTATATCTCTATTCTGATTAAATTTTTCTCTTATAAATTCACTATTAGGTATCAAGTTTCTAATTCCTTTAAACAATATTTCTTTAGAAATATCAAATTGTAAACGAATATTTCTATCATTAACACTACATTTAGGTATCACATCTTGCATTTTATTTTTAAATTTATTACTACTTTTATCAATAATTTTTGGTAACTCATGTTCCAACAACTTTAAATACTTTTGCTCTGAAGAGATAAACTTTATCCCTGTAGATTTACCAAATCTTTTGTCATCAATATAATATTTTTTAAAACTATTAAGTTGATCTATAGACCTTTCACTAACTACTCTTTCATAGGATTTACTCACTCCTATCATTTCATTAGTCAATTTAAAATATTCTTTGGGATTTTTTAATATTTTTCTGTATATTTCATTTCTACTATCAACTATTTCAATAGACTTTTTATTAATCTCCTTTTCTTCATAAATCATTTCATTATCTATAATAGTTTTTTCAACAAATAACTTGGTTTCTTTACTAGCGAATTTAATATAAGACTCATCTTTTTTAAATTCGTCATCTGCTATCTTAACAAATGATACATCATTATATCTATCTTTATCTCCTAATTTAACAGAATCTATGTTTTCTGCTGTCAAATTACTACATAAGTTAATATCTTTATTAACTATCTCAATGAATTGTGGATTTTCCTTATTTACCATCTCTATAATTTCTTCATCATCTACCACATTTACACTAATTAAATCAATAGATTCTTGATTCTTTTCCAAATCTGTACTAATTATTTCAACAGATTTACTACTTATTTCATGAGATACTTTCTTACTTACTATCTTTCCTTCAAAGTTTTGTATCCCTAAATCTTTTAATTTTCCCATTACTTCTTTTTGAACTTCCTCTTTGATACTTATTTTAGTCTGAACTACCTCTTCCTTAATAATTTTAATTTCTTCATTAATATGATTTATATTACTCTTTACTTCATAGATTTCATTCTTTACACTTAAATTATAACTCTCTATTTTCTGATCTAACTTACTATTATTTAGTTGACATCGGACAATAGATTCTTCTATTTGAGTTTTAAAATTTTTTACTGCTCTTTCTGAAAATTCAGAAAATTTTCTCTTCAATAATTTTTGATTTCTGTCTTCTATTTGCATTATTTCTTCCTTTAAAGAATCAATAACCTTTTCATTGTTATCAAATTTTAAATCCAAATTATTAAATTTATCTTGTACTTCCACCTTAAAATCTTTCTACCGTCTTACAGGTTTCATTAAGTTTTTGATTCATACTTTCTATACAAGTTCTGATTTCATTACTATTTTTGTCCACATTTTCACTAAGAGATTCTAATCTTATATTTGTTTTATTTAGGTTTTCATTAAGAGACTCAATATTTTTATTCATATTTTCATTAAGAGCATCAAATTTTATATTACTATCTTCTTTAAAAGAATCAAATTTAACATCAGACTTTACACTATTTTTAATCATATTTTCATTAAGAGCTTTTGTATCTTCTCTATTTTTAATCACATTTTCATTAAGAATATTAAACTTTATATTATTATCTTCTCTATTTTTTCTATTATCTTCTTTCATCTCTTTTTTAAAACAATCTAACATCTCTCTAAACATTAACATCATTTGAAGATTCTGGGCGTTCTCTTCTTACTTTTTAGATACTATTATCTTTTCTTCCACTGTTTTAATTTTTATAACTTCTTCCTCTTCTTCTTTCATTTTACTATCTATAATTGGGACACTATCTACAACTGTTTCCATTTCGATTAAGTTTTCTATTTCTTTTTTCTCTTCACAAATATCATCAACAATAAACTCAGATATTTCACTCTCTAAATTATTATCTTGATTATTCATTTTTTTACAAATATGCTTTTTCAAAACTCAATATTTAAACAATATATTACTATTAATGTTTCATAAAAATAGTTCCTTACCAGTTTCTTTTATCCCCATCTAACCATCACCCACAATAAACCATAGATAATACCCTTTTTACACCTTATACAATCCAATCCTAAATAACAATAACGATTAACATTATGTGTCACAACATTATTTTCCCACATGCATATTCACAGATATTTTGCACATATTAAAGCATTTTCAAATTATATTTTTAATATTTCAATAATTGACATGGTCATAGTGAATACTAAATAATCGTTAGCCACATATGCATATTTCAAAATTTTATTTGCTAATTGTTTTACAAACAATATAATAATATTTTCTTTAAACAATCAGATTATATACCACATAAAATTGCAATAGTTTTAATAATAAACACTTAATTCACAATAATAATCAAATCCTAAATAATTATTGCTATAATAAATATTAAATTATCTATCTTCTGTGAGATATACTATCAATAATCTCTAAAGTTACGTGAACAAATTCAAATACTAACTATTGTATTATATATTTTTAACTACTTTCCTAATATATCTCATAGCCTAAATGTTTGGGTACCACAATCTGAACTATCACTTGTAGTCCCAACTACATATCGTGCAGTCACGTTGGAAGAGCAAAATCTAACCGAGACTTCCCCATGTCATTTAAGCCCATTATACTATCCCATTTTAAACACTCAGGCCCAACACATTGCTGGTGCCAAAATCTAACCTTGCTCTCATGCATCCTCACTTCAGAATAGTATATGATATAAAATAAAAACAGGTTCTATCTCAGTTAATAATTAATAACTAAAATATTCAGCATTAAAATAAAAATATTTCACTAGCTCAAATTTAAAATACGAATAAGGTTCAGTTTATAAAAATAAATTAAATAAATATTTAATATTTTCATGAGACTTGAAGTGAAAATACAGGTGACAAGATAGATTACATTGAGCCAATATCCCACAGGATACTACCTCAATGGCATAAGAACACTATCTTCCCTTTATTACTATTTCAAATAACAAACTCATAGTATTCTTACGACCTTAATAACTTCTACTCACTAAGATTAAACTAATAATTAAATCTTAATCTTCTATTTAATAATAATCTAGCTCAAATAAAATAATCTCAGGTTCATAAAGTTTATTCTAAGTTAATTTAAAAATACGGTAGTAAAATATGAGAAGGGATTTTATGTCATAATCTACTACACTGAAACTAATAATAATAAATAACAGTAATAATATTCTTCATTGTTTAACTAATTCTGTATATCTTTTCTTTTTACTATAATTTTATTACCATAATAAAATAATGAAATAATATAATATGATCTTATATCTTCATGTAATGATATAATAAATACGTGGTAGCATTTTAATAATCTGACAAACAAAATATGTGTGGCAACTGATAGCATATAATTTAATATAATATTGTGATAACTGATTTATGACCAATAAAATAATGTAAGATTATGATTATTTAATTATAATGAATACCAATAAAATATTTAAAATTCTTAAAATAATTCTCTATTTATCTTTTGTGCAAAATTATATATTTGTTTCAATTATTATGCATATATCGTGATTTCATGCAGCGATGTGGAGAAATAAATAACTCGGACACAAAATTTTTAAAATAACAAAATTTAACAAAGTTTATTACTAACAACAAATAAATAAACAATTTATTTACACTATTTACAGTGGATATCCTTAACTTTTTTACTTTACAGTTTGATCTACCGGGTTATAAAAAAAATAATTTATATTTCAATTATATCTTTATTTAGATTTAGGACAAAATTTTAAAAAAATGTTACTATTTGGTTTCTCATTATGGTTAACTTATTACAAATATATTTATCTACTTTATTAGCAACAGCATTTTATCCTTAATATTATTAAACTATATTATTTTAAAAAATTCATACTTAGAAAACATTCTATAGAAAACAAAATTTTATAATGAGTATGGATTTCTCAAAATATTAAAAAAAATTTCATCTTGCAAAGTCAAAGATGTTACACAAAATATTATCCAAAATTCAGTACTAGATTTTAGTACTTATCACACAATGTTTACTAATCATAATATATTCTTCTTTAAGCCTTACTTTAGTATGATATAAGTGTAATCATTAATATATTTCTGTTAATCAATAAACAAAAAATATACTATGCATATTGTTTACATAATTTACTTTGTACTATTGTATTTTAAAATATGCAATACTTATTTTCTCTTAAAAAAATAATACTAAAGCATTTAAAATTATTATCACTTTAAAGAAAATATCTTTGTTTAGATACTTTATTTTAAAAAAGTTTATATTTCATTTCCGAAATAAAATTCAAAATATATTCTATGATTCTTTTCTTTCCTTAGGATACTTTGGATCTTCAATTTTAAGTTATAACGTCCTATTCCTTCTAAGCAAATAAACCAATCTTATACAAAACGATAGCATAACCTAAGTTCTAAATTATTTATCATTTCTCTTAAACATATCTTACTGAACGATGCAGTTACATGAAATAAAGATAGCGAAAACAGATGCATAGGATTAAGGAAGAAAGCTAGAGTATTACTCTTAACATATCTCAAAATCATGGTACAGTGCGAAGAGGTATGACATTTACCTGCCTAATATCCTCTAGTACAGGGACGATGTTAAAGCTATTTCTTCAGCTTTATTAGAACATCAAATATTTAAAGAAATATAAACACTGTCCAAATAAAATGTGTATCAGTCATAGGGCTTTGTTAACTATGCTGATATTCACATAAAGACTAAATATTATTTCCATTCCTTATAACATCCTATTTCTTAAAACATCATCTTGGTTTCCTGTTCACTAAGTACTTCCAAGCCACTATCTCAACATTATTTCTCAAGATTTTCCACATCTTACATCGATAAATAACTATCTGCATTTACAAAACAATAAATAAAATTCATTAATAGTTAAACAATCTAGCTGTTCCACAAGAAAAGTCTGCTTACTTCATTATTCTATATGTCTAATCATATACAATCTACTTAGACAATATTTGAATATCCAATAACATGAAAATTTTAAAAGAATCACATAATTATTTGTTATGTTGGATTATATCACTAATAAAAAAAAAATCGTCGTATGCATATTTTCAAATCAATCCTATCTCATAATGTTTTTTTAAAATGTTGTATGAAATGCGGTACATATAAGTAAAAAAACTTTTACACTTCATTCTTCCAATTTATGAATGATCTAAAGAAAACAAAAAAATATATACATTATAAATTATCAATAGTTATTATTATTACCAATAACCTTTATCTAGTCATTGTGTTCAGTAGGCTTCCTTTATCCACTTGAGCATTGCAGATATATAAAAAAATTCACACCCATACACTTTATATTAAAATATTTTTAGCTAAATTATTAGATTGTTATATTATAAAATTTTAATATTAATAAATTAATGTTTTTATGTTTTTCCTAATCTTATATAAAAATTTAGATTTAAACTAGGTTAACAAAATAAAAGGAATCAAAACTATAATTACATATTTTCTTGATGATAGTTCCTGATAAGTCCAAAATGTTTATTATTTTCTCTAGAGTTTTTAAAAATGTTCTCCTCCAAGTGCGTTAAAGTTTAAAATAAAAATAATTATTAATCCATTTAGTAAAATTTATAGAAAATAATCCTTGGTTTTAGTATTTAGGATGATAATTATTAAATCATAATATTAATTAATCCCGTGAAGCTTCTTAATCTTCTCTACCAATATTCTCTGCGTATCCGATGCATCAATCCATCTAATTTAACTTTAAAAATATTCGATAAACTTTTAAGTACTATTTGTATTTCCATGGATCCATCTTTTATTCAACTATGTGTTCACTTTTTTATATAAGTTTCCTTCTTAATACATTTAAACTTTCGTTTGGTATTTTTTATAAATCTCTTTATAAAAATAAAAAAAAAAAACTTCAAGTACTTTTGAACAAATCTTTTCTAAATACATTTTAAATAATTCGAAGAACGGATATTTTAATATCAAAAACGCTTCTGTAACATATTTTCCTGGGTTCTTTCTTTAATTCTGGAAAATATTTTTAAAAAATGTTACCTTCAGAAAGTATATAACATTTTATTCCTTTGAATATAATATTCTATAAAATAATTCATGAAATATAATTGTCTTATTACTATTTAAAAAAATAAATCTTGGATAAGCTTATAAATAATACGTTTCAATACATTTTTTAGACTCCGTATAATGTCCGAGCTGTGGTTTTTTTTATGTACCAAAACAGTTCTTCGGTGAAATATTAATAAAGCTGTATCAATAAATATTCCAAACATTTTTACAGTATTACAATTTCTATCCATTTTATTCCACAGTATATCCATTTTTATTGCGAAGTTTAGGTTAAACTTTTAGATAAAATACGACTGGTAAGTACTTTAAAAATTAGAAAATCATTTCCATGAAGTTTCTAAATTATTATATTTTAACACCCTCTTTTGCAAAAATACTTTAAAAAATTATCAATTAGTTTTTTGCAAATAAAACGATAAGAAAGTACTAAAAAAAAATTGACTAAAATAAAAAATTTAAAAATAAATACTATCTCTTTGATAGTTATAATTTACCTTTCTCTAGTTTCAATACATTATTAATCTCCCCTTATACCCCTGTGCAATTCATATTTATAGTCTGTAAGAATACCTATTCCTATTGGTTAATTCTTACTTTAGCTTGAGAACAAATTTACATATTTTTAGTTTATAGTAGAATTGAATTTCAAAATTAGAAATTATGATGTAATGAACTTAAAATATTATTTAAAATATTACTTTTGAATCAATTATTATTTTATTAAAATTATTTAAACATTTAAAATAACTTTTAAAATAACCTTAATAACTTATTCCATTTATCTATTTTTATTTAAACAAAATATTTAATTTTTATTATATCTGTATTCATCTTTATTACATTACTTAAAACATTACATACGATAGTTAACTTAATATTTATTATTATTTTATGCTAGGTGACAATTCCATCCAATTCCATACTGCAATTTCAAAATATTTTAAACTTTATTATTAACTCAAACAAGCGTGTGTGAGAAAGTATGTAATATACAAGTCACATGATTAATAACTTTGACAGACGATTTTCAATCTATTTCTCTGCCCAGATTAATAAAATTGATACACTTATTATATTATATAATATAATTATAAAATTTGGAAGAACAATTTAGAAAATATAGAATTAAATACAATTCTCACCATCATAAAGTTTATTTTTAAAATGTACAATATTAATTTTTGCTTATTAAATATGACTTTATAAATTTAAAATATAACATTTATTACTACAAGTTTTAAACTATTAAAATCGAACTTATTAAATATACTTTTAATTATTTATAGCTGTGTTATTTAATATGGCCAGCTTTTACAACCATATGAAATAATATTTAAAGCTTTACATAACTATTTTTTAAATAATTTGCTATAATTTTATATACTACATACTTTCTTTAGCTTCAAATTATACTTTATAACATAACTGACAAATTATAATTAATAAATCAAAAGAACATATTCTAAAATTTAAAATTTTTAGTAATTGACTGTTATGAACTATTTTGACCTACAGAAAAGGGCACAATATATATATAATTTATCCACTCATACTTTGAATACTTGCATTTCTATAAAATATTACAGCAAAATAAAGAAAGTGGTGAATTTGGTAATATTTTAACATTTATATCATCATGCTTACATAGACATTTAATATGATATATAACTAAAATAATAGGTATTATTTGTTTCTCCTGAAATATTTAAGTTTATTAAAAGTTAAACCCATGACATTGATAGGTTTTGGATTTAATCATAAGCATATTCAGTAGATTAGATTCTATCAAAATATTTTTAGAATTATTATTAATATTAACTCCACTAGAATTTAAAAAAAATATTTTAATATAATTGTTATTTAGGTTACACTTTTTTATTTTCTTATATATATATATGAAAAATTCCTTTGTAATAATAGATAAATATTTTTATAGCTTAAATTCACCTACATATTTTTTGAGTTCATTGTTTGAATATTATAAAAATAATATAAATAACAATTCGTGTCAATTGTTAATACAGAGTTTAATATAAATAAATAAAAACAAATAATATTTCCAAGCGCTTTCAACTCTTATGAGTCCTTATCACACTAAATAATTGACCAACTATTTTCCAATAAAGAACAATCGCTACTGGTCATGATAATTATTATTTCTGATTCATTACTTACTATTATATTATTTGTAGATTTAAATATAGAGTTGGGAGGTGTTTTTTTTTTTGTATGGAGATTAATAATTTATAATTAAACAGGCAAAACTCTCCATACATTATTGCCACTCATTTTATGCACAAGCCTTCTGGCATCCATTGACTACTTTGGATTGCACGGAGTGGCAATACTTATAGAGAGTTTTGCATATTTAATAACAGTTATAAGCAGGCATAAGAAATGGTGATCATGTGATGTTTATTGGTTACTTTAGAATTAGCAGTAATATTATTTAGTAGATCCATTATTAAACAGGAGAGTTTTTTACTAACATTTTAAAATTTTTAACTTTTAAATATTTATAAGAGGCATTTATTAGTTGACATTTTTCAAGATTTAATATGTAATAAATAATTATTAGTAAGAAACAATCTTCAAATGCTGGAAGTGTAATAGATATAAATATTATCTATTTTGGAGTTGAAGTTCTTTTGCATTCTTTTGCCTTATTTTAAGTCATGAATAATATATATATATATAGTTCAAAATTAGCTTTCGTAAAGTGAACAACTTATATGTCATCATCACTTTTAAATATATGGATGTACCAAATAATAATATATCTTATAAATCATTATAGAAAATAAAAACTTATAAAAATGTACAAAAACGTTCATATCAAAATAATATCAAATAATAGACAAAAGGATATATGCTTATTTAACATATAACAGTACCAAGAAATAAAATCATAGTTCAATTTATATCAAAATCAAAAACGCATACTATTATGGATATAGAATTATAGATATCCATCCAATAAACAACATTCTCAATTATGTGAAATATATGTGTGTCATTCAAAAGCTGGAAATAGTAAACTTTTGAAAATATCAGAAATAATAAAGCAAACTATAAGATATGAAGGAAACAGCTTTAAACATCAACTGATAACATTTTTTTAATAGTTCTGAATTAATAGATGAAAGAAATGTTTGCTCATTATGAAAAATAATAGTATAAATATATAGCATACTATCCTTATGTAATGGCTTTTTTAATTAATAAGTTACTTTTCTATTGCATGTAATCACATTTTTTTTTTTTAGAAATACATTATTAAAGTTTTTTTTTTTTTTACCAAAAAAACTATTAATTTTTATAAATATTTTAAAAACAGAAATTATATTACAGGGATTATTTGACAATCTAATAACATCAAATTTCAAAATTGTTCCATATATGTTATTTCAGATTTCTATTTTCATTACTTTAAGACTGAAAAGATTATTATCAAATGAAATCAAATATTAGGATGCAATATAATACTACCCTACCCCAACACTGAAGATATTTCTAACACAGTGCTACATCTTAAGAACACATTAGGTTCATGAAGCAAAATAATTCTATTTTTTAATTAATATTAATATTAATGCTCTTCTTAAAAAAACTTTTTAATCAACTAGAATGGCATTGTCACATATTAATACTACATGTTCCTTATGTGGCTAACAAAAAAAAATAACCATTTATAAATATTATTTATAAATGTATTAATTACAAATGTAGGAAACATGCAATATTGGAATCATGATATTTATTGCATTTACTCTGTATGTTTCCAGGGTGCCCCATTTTTTAAATCTCATTTCTCCTAGATTTCAATCACTTTTCTTTAATAATACAAGATTAAGGTTTGGAATGAATAACTAATTCTTACAGACATTTATGCAGCCACAGGGAGAATTATGACACTGCCTGCACATTGGTAAACAAAGACAATTCAATTAATTATCATTATAATATAAATATATGACTTTTTTATGCAATAATAATTAAAAAGTAAGGGAATATATGTATATAATTTAACTCTTATCTCTTTATAATCTCTAATTTTTAACTTTCTTTTGTATACTAAACAATTCAAAACAAAACAACACTCTCCATATTCATCTTCAACAAACAATCAATGATCCAAATTTCATAAATCCTATCTAATCCTACTCATCCAATATCCCCAGATAGTTTCTTTGTGGCCTTCATCAGTGAGGAGCCTTGGATCTGAGAATCACCTAATCTTAGGATCTAATCAACCCTCCACACCCACCTTTTAACTTATTTAACTACAAAACTATGAGAATGAAATTGAAAACACTATTAATATTTTCAATCCAACTCAATACTTATATATCATATCTAACTCAATTCACACCCATACATTTTTGTCTTTGCTCTTTACAACCATACCACCATTATCCTATTAGGCAGGATTGGTGTAAACCACTAAACATCACATGATCACTATCTCATATACACAAAATATTAAACAATTCAAAACAAAACAACACTCTCCATATATAGTCATCTTGGCTAACAAACAATCAATGATCAGAACTTCATAAAATCCCTATCTAATCCTACTCATCCAATATCCCCAGATGTTTTTGTCCTCATCAGTGAGGAGCTTGATCGAGACACTGCACCTAGATCTTAGATCTAATCACCCTCCCACCCACCTTTCTCTATTTAACTACAAAACTATGAGAATGAAATTGAAAACACTATTAATATTTTCAATCCAAGCTCAATAGCTTATATAGTCATATGGTCTGAACTCAATTCAGCACCCATACATTTTGTTCTTTGGCTCTTTAACAACCATACCACCATTATCCTATTAGGCAGGATTGGTGTAAACCACTAAACATCACATGATCACTATCTCATATACACAAAATTTTATTAAACAATTCAAAACAAAACAACACTCTCCATATAGTACATCTTCTAACAAGACAATCAATGATCCAAACTTCAAAAATCCTATCTAATGCCTACTCACCAATATCCCAGATAGTTTCTTGTGCTCACAGTGAGCCTGACAAATCACCTAGATCTTGGATCTACAACCCTCCACACCCACCTTTAACTCTATTTAACTACAAAATATGAGAATAAATTAAACACTATAATATTTTCAACCACTCAATATTATATATCATATTCTGAATCAACACACCCATACATTTTTTCTTTCTTTTAACCCATCCACCATTACCTATTAGGAGATTGTGAAACCACTAAACATCACAGATCACTATCTCATCTCACAATAATTTTATTAAACAATTCAAAACAAACAACACTCCCATATAACCATCTTGGTAACAAACAATCAGATCCAAGTTGTGCAAAACCCTATCTAATCCTCTCATCCAACCCAATCTTCCTCACAGAGAGTTACGCCACCTAGATCTTAGATCTAACCCCTCCACACCCACCTTTAACTCTATTTCTCAAAATAAGAATGAAATTGAAAACACTATTATATTCAACCACTCAAACTAATATCATAGTCTGAACCATCACACCCATACATTTCTTTTTTTACACCATCCACCATTACCTATAGGCAGGATTGGTGAACCACTAAACATCACATGATCACTACTATTAGATGTTGTTTTGTTTTAATTTTTAATAACAATTATTCTAGTATGAGATAGTGATCATTGATTTTAGTGGTTACCCAATCCTCTAATAGATAATGGTGGCATGGTTGTAAGACCAAAGACACCAAATTATGTGAATTGAGTTCAACCCATATGACTATATAACTATTGAGCTTGGATTGAAAATATTAATATGTTTTCAATTTCATTCTCATAGTTTTTAGTAAATAAGTTAAGGTGGGGGGAGGGTTATTAGATCCTAGATCTAGGTCAGTCTCTCAGATCCAACTCCTCACTGATGAACCACAACCAGAAACTAGTCTGGGGATATTGGATGAGTAGGCATTAGATAGGGATTTATCACAACCTTCTGCATCCATTGATTGCTCTGTTAGCACAAGATGGCACTACTATATGGAGAGTGTTGTTTTGTTTTGAATTGTTTAATAACATATTTCTAGTATGAGATAGTGATCATTGATGTTTAGTGGTTTAACACCAATCCTGCCTAATAGGATAGTGGTGGCTATGGTTGTTAAAGAGCCAAAGATGCCAAAATGTATGGGTGCTGAATTGAGTTCAGACCCATATGACTATATAACTATTGAGCTTGGATTGAAAATATTAATAGTGTTTTCAATTTCATTCTCATAGTTTTTAGTAAATAGAGTAAAAGGTGGGTGCTGGAGGGTATTAGATCCTAAGATCTAGGTCAGTGCTCTCAGATCCAAGCTCCTCACTGATGAACCACACCAGAACTAGTCTGGGGATATTGGATGAGTAGGCATTAGATAGGGATTTTATCACAACCTTCTCATCCATTGATTGCTCTTGTTACACAAGACACTACTATATGGAGAGTGTTGTTTTGTTTTGAATTGTTTAATAACAATTATTGTGCTAGTATGAGATAGTGATCATGTGATGTTTAGTGGTTTAACACCAACCTCCTAATAGGATAATGGTGGCTATGGTTGTTAAAGAGCCAAAGACACCAAAATGTATGGGTACTGAATTGAGTTCAGACCCATATGACTATATAAGCTATTGAGCTTGGATTGAAATATTAATAGTGTTTTCAATTTCATTCTCATAGTTTTGTAGTTAAATAGAGTTAAAAGGGGCTGAGGGTCATTAGATCCTAAGATCTAGGCAGTCTCTCAGATCCAAGGCCCTCCGATAAGCCACACCAGAACTAGTCTGGGAATTGATGGTAGATGTTTATACAACTCTGCACCATTATTCTCTTTGCACAAGATACTATATAGAGTGTTGTTTTTTTTATTTTTAAACAATTTGATGATAGACATTTTTTTCTTTTGTATAAATGAAATTAAATACTTTTTTATTTATCCATATGTATTAAAAGTCTTAATAATCAATTTTGCAATCATTAGGTTTGTAAATAAATCATTTTTATATAGCGCGATGTTTTATAAACTGTAATATTTAACACAGCATTACGCTGTTGTACATATGCTTTGAAGATTTTAACTATAAATGAATGAATATTAACACTCAACCATATGATAAAGTCTTTGGAAAAGATAGAGTTTTTAGTGCAAAATTATAAATATTTGTATTATAATAATAATTTTAATGTATGTAATTTATAATTTTTATATTACCAATAAATTAAACATAAACAAGCTACAGAGATTTGTAAAAATTACCAGAATAGTTTATTGACTTTATTTTCTGACCAAATATAATTGAAATAATTTGAAAATAGAATATTACAACCAAGTTCATATAAGTATTCAGTTATAATCAAAATTATTTTGAAATTCCTTTTCATTCCTTTATAAATAACATTCTGTTATTTTAATAGTTAAAGCTACATAATAAATTTCTGAATTATTTTATAAAAAAAAAAACATATCTTGTTAAATGTAAATATTATAAATTGATGCTTGAAATATGAATTTGTTAATTTTTAAAATCTAAATTGTAAAATTAGAAAGGTTCAATCATTCAAAATTTAGTAATATAAATTAGCAATTAACCATTGTTACCATTTTTTGCAATCTGTATTTATTGTTGTTGTTGTTCTTGTTTTAAATTAGTTTTCATAACAAAGATAAACACATTTCATAGTATTTAAATTTAATAATAAAATATTTACTGTAGTTATCATTATTTATTTATATTTGCATGGCATTATAATGATACATATTATCTTCTTTTCATTGAAGTTTAAAATAATATAGTCGATAAAAAACTTCACATAGACATTAAATCTTCACCATGTTGTAGCTTGCAAAATCACCTGATTGGATAATGTCATAAAAATAGAAAAAAATCCAATTATTTAATGGGTTTGAATAATAAAAATATTTACTGAAAGTTTTATACAAACATTTTGTTTGTTCATTTGTCAATAAATATTATGTTATATCCAATAGTATGATATAGAAAATATAAACCAGAACATTTAAATAATATATATTAAAACACTTCTATGTCACCATATTTGGAATTACAAAAGTCAAGTAATCTACTATATACAAATTCATTTTTTCTAATTAGGGTTTTACTGTTTTTTGAATCTAAGATGTTACTTTTTATTAAGTTATATAGTTCAGAATGTAAAACATCATTTTATTTTACAAAGAGTATCTTCTGAAGAAAAAAAAGCTAAATAGTAAAGTGTGAGATAGAAAGACATAAACAATCGATTTGCCATATTAATTATAGTTTTAATCGAAAGGTTAACAAACATTTACTGAAGTAATTTTCAACAAAGTGGTCAATTTATATTTCATAATAGGAAGAGTATCAGATCTTTCAAATTTTTAGGTTTAATAATTAAATATAAATGAGAAATATGGCTCTTCTTAATATATCAACTAAATAAAAAGTGATGTGTTTTACTACAAACCAAAAGTAGTTTGTTAGTCAGTAATGTCACAAACTATTTAAAAGTTTAATTGAAGAAAATTAATCATTGAGAAAAAGTAATTTTTCATTTGTCTTGGCAGAACTGACACGTTGTAAGTTAAAAATCAGAAAATAAAAACGTTTTCAAGCTAAAATAAACTGAAAATTAAACATTTAAATTTTATAAAGAAAACAGATTAACTCTTTTCGCAAACCCACGTACACGCGCGCACAAGCACAAAGATTGTTGAAAATAAAACATCCTCCTACTCTCCCTTCCTTCTAAATGAAAACAATCGATTGAATTTTTCTTGAGTACTTTTAGATCATTATAAATTATTTTTTTGTCCATTTAATGATAAATTTTATTATATAGTTCATCTGAAGGTTAAATTTGATTGTAAATCTTTTCATTTTTGTTAAAAAAACAATGTGCAGGCGAAAAAATAAAAATCCCCAAAATTTAATTAAATATCTCCAAGACGCTTCCCCATTTTATTTACTTATTTATTATTTTTTTAATAAATATTTCAGTTCATTTAATTAGATTTTTTTTTAATATATATATTTTTTCAAATTCTGATTAAAGATGTTTTGCATTCAACTTTTTTTAGTTACGTTTTTAAAAAAATGGTGGGGAGTATTGAAATAAAATTGACAGCTGGCATACAACATATTTAATTTCAAATTTTTGCATCTTCTTTTATCCAAAGTTATTTTTTTTCTATTTTAACTCATATTATTATATATAAAAATAATTTGCTTAATTTAGAGTAATATTTTATATTTTAAAATGACTAATCGTTAAATTTCTACAATTTTGAGTTTACATAATTATATATGAAGGATATTACAAAAACCTGGAATTGTAACTTCATATAAGATAATAATTAAAACATTTATTTATAAAACTTAGATATTTATTTTGATTACTTACGCAATATGGACCTGATAGCTGTAATTGTGAGAGCACTTGTATAAAAAAAATGTGCTGTATTGTATTAGAGTTTAACCTTTATGTGCTCAATGTATTGACATTAGTTTCTTAATATAATAGTTTATTTATTTATTTAATCTAAAAGATTTGTCATTTGGGTAAGTCTTAAGACCTTTTATCACTGGAAATAATAGAGTTGAGCTGTAATCAATGAATTTTTCTCTCTCAAGTCAAGTAAAGCATATACTAAATTGGTCTGGGTACAATGCATTTTATTTCTTTATATTTTCTTTGATTTTGATTATTTGAAAATACAGTTATTTAATGTATTTTGTTTTCTGACTCATAATTATAAAAGTGATGCAGTCTGGAATTAGTTTGTGAAATAAAAATATTAAACAAAAATAAATATAATGAACTAGAATTATCCTATGAACCAAATATATAATTTTCTGTATTGTGATATATTTATATATTTAATAATCATTACAGGCAGTCTACAAAACACTATATTTAGAGTTATACATTCTTTTTAGTATTCATATGCATTTTTATGTATTTAAAAATAATTATTTCCAGTTCTTTATTAATCAGTTTTTTTATTTGACTTGTGATAAAATAAATTTGAAACTATATATAAAATTTCCTCACACTTATGTTTTTTAAAGCTATTTGAATTAAAATTCAATTGAAATAATATATTATACATTATGTTTTACAAAAGGCATTTTCCAAATAACAATTGGAAAAATATAAGAAAAAAAAAGTTAAACTATTTTAAATAATTACAGTTGTCAATAATTAATTTGATTAGCATGGACAGAGTGTCATAGTTTAAATTTTAAGAAAATGGTTTCAAATAAATTTCTTTGCTTGTTTGAAAACCATTATCAATCTTATATAATTCTGGAATTAAAGATATCTATTTATCACATAATTGTAACTAGTACAATATAATTAACTTTTATCTGGTAGCAATTATTTGAGGGTAATATGAAAATTAAAATCTGCAAATTTCAAATCTCATATAAACAATTGTTTTATTCATCATTACAATAGATATAATTTCAGATAAGAACTTTTTAATTAACCTTCAATGGCTACATTCAGGTCATATTGTTATCAATTTTCAAATGCCCTAATTTCATATTATCTTTTAATTTGAATAGATTCCCATCTAATCAAATACAGTTTTATGTCACTTTTCTTTTGAAATTACCAGATGTTATTCCTCTGCTTCTTGCAATGTATAGGTTTTTTTCTAATTCTTTATATAAATTAGATTTTTGTAAGTAATTTTTAGAGAAATAAATATCAATTTTACTTTATTATAGTACCTAGTTGTAATTTTTCTATAAAAATGCACTCAGTTATACTCAATTCCCAGGCATCTGAAAATTTTGTGCTATACTGTTTTTGTATGTATGGTTTTAAAGTCTCATATATTTTTCTACCAGGAGAATAAGATGTATGTCAATGTTAAACATTTCAACTGTCAACTCATTCATTTTATATAAAAATTGTAAGTAATCAAAGAAAATTCAATCACTGGATTTTTTAGCAAAATGAATATCATATCCATATTGTAGAAGCTGTAGGAAGTACTGAAGATATTAATAGTGACAGTGAAAAAAAAGTAAAAAAAAAACCTTATAATCATTTTGAAATTATTTTTGTTTTACTTTTTTTAACTACCCATTTGGGATTAGAAATTAACCATAAAATAATACTTTTCAAATGAGCAGTATCATGTTACCACATGTAGAGTTATATTACAAAACTGCTTTATAACAACTGCATGTTAATATGAGTTAATAATTAAAAATGATGAGAATCAAAATCCTGTATTTCTTGTGATTTTTAATACTTTTAAATATCTAGTTATTATACTGATCTATTTAGATATAATAATATATAATACTGATCTAAACCATATAAGGAAATCATGTTTAGTACTCACAGTAATATGGTCAAGACTATGTCAGGTTACAGTTGTTTTAATTTCTGTATATCAGTATTCATAATTTAATATATCAATCACACAGTTCTTCTTTCCAAAATAGTTTATAAATATCCAATATAGAAATAAAACAAACTCCTTTTTAAAACTTGTTTTTTATATGACTATAATGATGAAAAAGAAATCCAACATTTTGACTATTTCATAGTCTTTTTCAAGGTACACTAAAACAAAATATATATAATAATAAATATCACATATTTCAAAAAAAATAAAAAGTAAAAATAAAATTAATATATATATATTAAATTAAAAAATTACAAAATATATTTATAATCAAAAATTTACCTTATCTCCCACTCCTCTTTTCTATTACAAAAAATCACAACCTAAACACAAACATTTTATTTTATTTATTTATTTTTTTAAAAAAAATCTATATATATCTTTTAAAACATTTAATGAAAAACATATTATTTTCTTTTCCTTTTTTTCCATTAACATATTTTTCCATTAATATGTTTTTAATTAAATGTTTTAAAAGATATATATAGATTTTTTTTTTTTTAAATAAAATAAAATGTTTGTGTTTAGGTTATGATTGTTTGTGATAGAAAAGAGGAGTGGTAGATAAGGTAAATTTTTGGTTATGAATATATTTTGTAATTTTTAATTTAATTTTTTTTTTATTTTTGGAATATGTGATATTTATTATTATATATATTTTATTTTAGTGTACCTTGAAAAAGATTATATGAAATAGTTGAAATGTTGGATTTCTTTAGCATCATTATAGTCATATAAAAAGCAAGTTTTGAAAAGGAGTTTGTTTTATTTCTATATCAGTTTCATCTGAGTAAATCATATTGACATGGTATTGTAATTCTTTAATTGATGATAGATAAAGATTTATTTACCATCCAATAAATAGATAATACATTTCATTAGCTATGGATTGGAAAACAATAAAAGAAATACTCAATTTATATAGAAAATTTTTAATAAAAATTTAATCCAAGATTGTTGCAAATAAATATACTAATTACTGACAGTTAGCATTTTAAAATGAGATGTTAACTAATAACTTATGAAGAGATAGAATATGCTTATTTAAGTTACACTAGTATAAAATTTATTTTGCTTAAGATTTCATTTATAATAACATACTCATGCATGAATTAGATACATTTTATTTCAAGTCATCAAAAATGTTACTAAATAGATTAAAATTGTGATACTACATTTTTCTTAATTTTCGGGAATATATGGGCAGGTGAAACATATCTTTTAGATATTTAAATATTACTTATAAGTAATTTTTAAAAACAATGGATGATCTTCTAATTCAAATGTTATTCTATTATTTGTGCTTCAATTCATAATGATTTTTTTACACTCTTTTTGCAAACATATTGAGTGAAGACTCATAGGAGATTATAAAATCCAATTTATTTTGAATATCCACCATTCTATCCTAGATTTGATTTAAGGCTAGTAAACTTTTTCAATTATTGTAACACTTGCTATTAAAAAGTATCTGTTTATTTTCAAAGTTATGATTATTAGTATATTTGAATTTTTTTATCTTATGTACCCATCTGTGCACTGGTGATGATTGGATGAAAACTTAGTAATTTTACATCCTGCTTCTTTTATATCAATCTTGGTTGGGTATATTGAAATTAATTTTATTCTCTCTAACAATGTGCTCTGTATATCTATAATAGCATTCAACATTATTTTTATATTTTTATGTTATACTAAACTAATGAATATGTCACCATGTTAGGCTTTTAATTTTCATTATAAAAAAAAATTTTTTTTTCATTTTTTTGTTAATTTTTGAAACTTTTATTTCTTGAATCAAATTCTTAAATAAACTTTCGTTAAATGTTTTCTCTGCTTTCATAACAACTTCCATTATCTCCTAACTTGTAGTATATTCTATTACCATTTCATACACCAAAGTACACATTTTGTTTAAAAACACTTTTCAAATTATCTTTAAGACCACATACAATAGCTTTCAACTCATATTATTCTTTAAAGCATTATTTTGGTTCACTTCTACTAATCTCATATTTGCAATGATGACTTCCAGGAAAACTATTATTTAATTAAATGTGTATCAAATTTAGTGCTAGTAAAGTTTTATTATTTTTTTTATATAATCATTATATTTAGTGCATTTAAGATGTATTTTCTGCATTTTGTTGGCTATGTTTTTTTTATAAAAAATATTTCTGTATGCATAACATCTTTTTATTCTATTTCTTGATCTTCTATTAATCCTTTATATCTATTAATATTATTATATAAACTCTCCTACAAAAAGACAAATAATATTTTATCATTTTTTACCTAAATCATACTACAGTAAATATTTCATTTATATCAATCTAACAGTTTTACTTTAACTCTTAACCTGAGGAAGTTAGATTTTATTAGCTACTGTTCTAGTTTGAATACTTTCTAATTGATTGATTATAAATAAATAACTTCAGATATTAAATATTTCCAAATATATAGATTATAATGGTAAATAATAAGGAAAGTTGGTTGCTCCAATTTTCCACATATTTGGGTGGCAAGACTATACCATATGTATAAAGATAATAGGAAAGTGGGGTTGGTTTTTCTTATTTTAAACTATAATTAAAACGTCCAAAGTAAAATGATTCTATTAATATTCAATAATGCTTCATATAATATAAAATTTTTTTTAACCAGGGTTATATAAAAGAATATTATAATTATTCAGCAATGAAATAAGTAATTAATTTAGAGTATAATTTCTACACACGTTCCACAGGTAAAAGTTTCTTTTTTATATACAATAATAATACATCAAACTTATCTACTTAAACAAAATATAATATTAGAATCCTCAGAAGAAACTAACATAAGATCATAAATAATGGCTTATTTAATAAAGTGATAAAAGTAAAATAAACATATTGTTACATATATTAATGCACATACTTTTTTAACATATGACAAGATGAATTTATAATCTCTTACATAAAGAGTGAAAATAGTTATGCAATAAGAGAAATTCATCATTTTTGAGATAAAACAACTTTGTCATAAGAGGAATTTATCATCTTTAATACAAATAGAAAAGCATATATTACCATGTATGGTAATGCTAAGTATATGAAAAGCACTATTCAAAATATTCACATAATAAAGAAAATTTACCAATAACTTCTATTACTTGTATCCCTAAAGTCTTACTAAATATCAACATATTTTTTTATTCTGGAATGATATATTTATGAGATGTAAAGTTAATGATAAATTAAAATATTCAATGTATAACCCCTAAAAAGTAGTAGATTATAATTATATTAAATCAAATAATTTACACCAGAAATAATATATGGATGTTTGTAAACATATGTGTTAAATATAAAACAAAAAAAATTTAAATATTATCTTTGTTGTTTTAAGAGAAAGTTTCTTTAGAAGAGTTATAAAACAAAATTGCATAGCAACAATTCATAATAAAATTATTATTAATGAAAATAAAAGTCTTAATTTCCCGTTTTTTAAAAATGAAAGTTCTAAATTCAAAATTCATTTTCAATCTGATTTTCAGCAGGTTTACTGGGTAATGTTATTGACAAACTAGAAAAGTGAAGATTGCAAAAGAAAGTGCATTCTGGTTAAATTTTAAAACTTCTAAATAAAAAATCTATTGTCCATAGAACTTGGTTTGAAAACAGTTACTGGTAGATGTAAAAAAATTCAGAATTTTTGGAATTGCTGACAAGCTATTAATTGATCCATGCAATAACATTCTCCCTCTAGATATCTTTGAAATGTAGCCCTTCAATGATTAAATTTAGAAAAGATTGCCCTTGTTGTTTGATAGTCTTATTTTTTATTAGACTTTTAACATTATGCCTTTGATGGAGACTCAGTAGTAATGTAGACAACTGGAATGGAGCTTCACAGAATTCATCAGATTATCTTTATCTAGATTACCATTCTGGTTAATAACTTTACTACTGTTGTCATTTTTTAAAATCTTGTTAAAGAAAAATGATCTAATTGGATTGAAAGTTTCTTAGCAAGTTTACTTTGTTAAGGGTAAACAATCCCCGTTATTGAAAAATTAATGATGTCTGAATTTCTATTGTTATATTGAAAGATCCTCTCCTGGAAACCAAGCAACATAATTTTCCATTCTTCTCTGTAAATACACACACACACATCTTGAATATTTTTTTAAATGCTTTGCATTCAACTACTTCTAGAAACAACTTTGACATTATCAAACATAATAAAATATATTTTAATAAATAATTTTTATATAATTTTATTAAATTTTAAATTTTATATCTTCCTTATTCTTTTAAATACATAGCTACACACACATTCTTTGAAATAATTGCCTATAATACTTAAATCTCTTTTTTTATATTTAAAATGACTTATTCACTTAAGTATAAATAAAAAATTCTAATCTCAATGAATTTCTAAAAATAATAAACAGTTTAAAATGGAAAACAACTTTATACATGAAACGTACAATGGACACAACAGATTTCTATTTTTAAAATGAGATTTTTGAATGTAATTATATCTGATTAAAAATGAAATCTTTATTCTTTTAAAAATTGTATAAGTTTTTTTTTAATTCACAGTGAAGACTAACTACTACATTTCTCCCCCCTTATGAAAATTTTAAAAAATACTAAATCAATGAAATGAATAATTTATAGCAAATGATATTATTTTACACGATTAAAACATCACACTACCACAAGCAATTTATTTTTAAATATTAAACTTAATTACACCATTTTCTTTATTCTTTCTGATTTATAAAAAGCAAATATTCAAATTATATCATTTTAAGGCATGTTGATTTAATAAACATTAACTTTACATTAGACTATATTTTTAATACCTATTAAAATCATATACATCTTTACCCAGTGGTGCTTGGATTTTATGTGAGGATTCATAATAGTAATCAGCATGAATTTTATACACTGTTTTAATTTGTAATCGATTATTCAATATAATGATTTAAAAAAAAGTTTGGTAGTCATTTTGTAATACTGATAACACTACAGATTGGTTATTAAAGTCATCTCATCCAAAAGCAAAATACGGATTTTTATGCTGAAATTGTATGGCATATGTTATTCATAAAACACAATGTTATAGTGCTGCATTCAATGTTTTGATTATAAGCTTAAAGTAGGATTAGTAAATGTAAAGTGATATATTTAGTTTTTAGCCAGTATTTTTATGAGACAATTATTACATCATTAATAACATATCCAAAGTAAACATTTTGATTGTTAATGACTACAAAAGCAAATAAAATAAAAAGGTTCACTCAGTATATAAATGTAAATCAACACACTATTGTAAAAATAGCAAATTTACTCAGCATAAGATTAAAAATGTACAACACATATATTATAAAAATTTTCAATAAATAATTTTTGAATTAATTTTTTTTTGTCAAATTGAAACTGCTACCATGCTAATCTAAAATATTTTGATAAAAAAAGGAGGGAGCAAGGGGGCAAAATGGTTTCAGATTTTTACAATTAATATCAAAAATCACTAAATGTAATTTAAAAATAACATTTATTCTGCTTCTTCGAATTTAAATCATCTTGTAATTCTTTTCAGATATCCAAAGCATTGGAGACATTATCTCATATGTAAAATGAACTGCAGTCCTGAGGAAAAAATAAAAATTTCATTCATCATAAAACTAAAAATATTTTTTGGTCATATGTACTATCAATATTAAATTTTAAATTGTATACATTATAATTTCAGACAATCAATTTGGTATTTAAATTTTTATCAATGCTAATTTCAATCAAATCGTCACTGCTCTCCATCATATTTGAATTGCATGGGGGGGGGGTGAGAATGATTTTATGCAATTAATAATAAATTATGTATGATGAAAATGCAGTAAAAAATAAAGTGAATAAGATTAATGCCTTTAGTTTTCACTTAAATAGCTCATAACTCTGCTATCAAAACATATTACACTATTCAACAAATTGCTAGGTCAGTGCTAAAGAAGTATGCCTATTGCACTTGATAGAATAGTGACATGTAATACCCCAAAAAAAACGTGCTACCGCTATCATATTTGTTTATTTAGATCAGCACAATACATATTGTAACAAAGCCTTAAATATTGATTACAAAATGCAAACTCAGAATGCATTAGATTTTTTTCTTTTTTCAATACACTGTAAATTTTTTTTAAAAGTTGACTATGATTAAGTTTTTGTAATGTATCATGTGTTTATTTGGCTCTTGTTATAATAAGGATAAATAACAAGTCTTTACGGTCAATCAAATGATTTGTTATTAAACATTTTTTTAAAAATTTTAATAATTTCATGTAATGTAGGATAAAACTGCAGTACAAATTTTAAAAAACTGAAACTTCAGTATGGATTTTTTTTTCAGCATAATGTTGAGTGGAAAAACACAAAAAATTGTTAAATTCTAATTTAGTTTCACTTTATGGATCTATTTTGCTGTATTTTTTGGAACAGTAAAGACACAATTTTTTCTAAAGATATTAAACCTTTTTAAAGATTCTGTTTACTATGACTATGAAAAAATCATAAAAAAGCTTTGAGTTTGGAAAACAAACTGGATAACAATGATTGGTAGGTGAATGAATCATAGGAAGTAACAACTTTAAGCTATGTGTTTTGTCTTTTTTTACATACATTTACCTTGCATTATCATATATACATAAATACATATTTTAAGTGAATACATAATGAATGTTAAGGGGTTTTTAAATTTTAATATATACTTGATGAGTTATTTTTTTAATGTAATATTTCGAATTTTTCCCCCATAGACAATCATTATAAATGCTTATTGTGCATTTGATATTTTTGATTAATGAGTTTTGGGGGACCAATTTGTCTTTTTTAAGTGGAGTAAAGGTCTACTTATTTACAAACATATTTCTCAAAACAAGAAAGCAATAAATTAGATTATAACAGCATTTTGCACATTAACAAATATAGCCACTCTATTTTAATTAAGCTTATGTACAGGAAAATTTTATTTTAACCAACTTGTATTGAATAATAAATCAAATTAAACAAACTATATAGTTTTAATTTATAACAATGCAATAGATATTATCTCTTCAGAATTGTAAGATCCATTTCTATTAGCCAGGAACGCAAATATAAGCAGGTATTTTTTGAAAAGAATAAAGGCTGTCAATATAAAGATTACCATTTCAAATTTCATTCTCACTGGATACTTTTAAAATAAATCAAGAATATTATGCAAATTACATAAAAATTGAATAATACATTCAGCTTTGAACCTATCTAAGAATACAAATTTCTAATACCAAACAATAGGATATTTATAAAACAAGTCACTAGGATCAATAAATGGCATAAATTTCTACCAAACACATTAATTCCTTAATTCATCTAAAAATACCAATTCTTTATAATAAACAAATTCCAAATAACTTTTTTGACCATGAGCCAAATATTCATGATTATAGCTATATCAACCTACATATTTTAGTGTATTTTAACAAATTATACTTTCAAAAATCTATATCATTAAAAATGAAACATTTTGCATTTGCCCTGCCATTATTAGCTATATAATGCAAAGAGTTAAATATCTTTATAATACACCACTTTTTAAATAACTTCTTATGGTTGTATATTTTGATATAGCTTTCCTTTATATTTAAATCCTTAAAATATATTTTACTCACAAACTTTCTGTGAAAGTCTACCTCATACAAAGCTCTAAATTTTTATCAGCCTTAAAATTTCTTCCATCATAACTAAAATTAGTATATTCATGACTATCATCTAAACACATTTTATCAGCATACTTTGAACTCATCATGACACTCTCTTTAAAATAAAATCTGTTTATTACAATGCCTTTTCTTTCCTTACTTAATATTAATAATCAGTCACAAAGCTAATGCACATATGCTTTGTAAATCTACATTTATATTTTTTTAAATTTGCATTCATTTTACTTTTAATGGCCTCAAATCTGTTCATCATAATCTGAAACATCTTCTCAATCTTTAAGCTACCAGGACTAGACCCATCTGACATATCATCAGTAATACCAGTCATAATTAATAAAACAAAGCAAATAACAAAAAGGTTTTTACAGAAACATTTCTAAAATATATTTACCAATACACAGTAATAATGTGGAGCTTGCTACACCTTCCATTGCCACCTAAAAAAAAAACATCTACCAAAATCATAAAAAACATGAACCTATATTTGATAGTTAATCACTTTTGAGGAATAAAATTTTCCCCAAGTAAACTTTACCTTATTAAATGTGATATTTTTATATTAAAGTTGACATAACTGTTATAGATAAATTAAAAGGCATTGTCATCACACAATATTATTATTAGCATAAGGACAGTTAAATCACTTATCAAGTCACACTAAAAAATAAATTAAATAAATAAAATTTTACTGTATGAAATATTTATTAAGCCATCACATCTGGGCACTAAAAACTGTAATGGTAAATAACGAGGAAAGTTGGCTTCTGCAATATTCCACGTATTTGGGTAGCAAAACTGTATGTATAAAAATAATGGGGAAGTGAGGTTGGATTTTCTTATTTACTATTCCCTATGAACTGATTGAGCTAAAAACTGTAATTATAAATAATAATCAATATTAGTAAATCCTTACTTCAGAGTAGCTAAACTTATAAAAGTAAAATGTATTTTATATCTAGAACTCTTCTACTACATATGTGCATATTTCAAATAAATATACATCAAAATCAAAGGGAATTTTTATTGATTTCAAAATATATTTAGAATAAGTAAACAAATAATTCTAAAGTTTCTTTTAATGTAACCATCGTTCTTTTTCTTTTATATTATAATATCTAGTGGTAATTTGATATGACTAGGCAAAACAAAATATTAATGTATCAGTGCTTAATGTCTCAGGGTAAATATCAAAATGTCATAGTAAATCTAATATGTGTAAAAAGAAATCAATGATAAGTGTCGACCTTATAAATATATATATATAAATAACAAATTTAATATATATATATTATGGACCTTTAAGTGATTTCATATCGTTAATAATAATAAACATTACTACAGCCTTTAAACTATATATAAAAAAAACAAAAGATGTAATGATTCTACTAATATTGAGTGATACTGTAAGCTAAACAAATTATCTTAACCAATGTTATATAAAAGAATATTATAATTATTCAATAATAAAATAAATAATTAATTTAGACTATAAATTTATTTACATATTTTGCAAATAAAAGTTTTTTTTATATAATAAGAACCCATCACAGTTATCTACTTATACAAAACATAATATCAAAAGCTTCTGAACAAACTAATATAAGATCACAACTAATGACTTATTTAATAAAGTGCTAAAAGTAAAATAAACATACTTCTACATTTACTTATATACATACTCATTTAACATATGATAAGAAGAATGGATCATCTCTTACATAAAAAACAAAATAACTATGCAATGAGAAAGATTCATTATCTCTAATACAAATAAAAAAGCACATATTACCATGTTTGATAATGCTATGTATATGCAAGCCAATATACAAATAATTCATGTAAAAATTACCAATGCCTTACTTCTACTACTTATATCCTTAATGCTTAATAAATATCAATATAATTCCTTATACCATTGAATGACATATTTATAAAATTTAATGTCAATAATGACGATAAATTTTAATAATCAATATATAACCCCTAAAAAGTATTAGAATATAATTATATTACATCAAGTCATTTACATCAAAAATAAAACATGGGATGCTGGAAAACATATGTGTTAAATATGAATATAAAAAAAATATTTTTTTAAATATTACCTTTGTTGTTTTAAAATAATGTTTTTTGGGGAAAGTTACCAAAAAAATTGCATAGCAACAATTCATAACAAAATTATTATTAATAAAAATTAATGTTTTTATTTCTCTTTTTATCAAACTAAAGTTCTAAATTCAAAATTCATTTTCAATCTGATTTTCAATGGGTTTCTTGAGTGATGTTGATAAATTATAAGAGAAAGTTTATTCTGGTTAAATTTTAAAAGTTCTGGATAAAGAGTCTATTGCTCATGAAACATGCTTTGAAGACAATTACAGGTGGACATAAAAAAATAAGAATTCTTGGTGCTATTGACAAATTACTAATTGGTCCATACAATAACATTCTCTCTCCAAATATCCCTGAAATGTAGCCCTTCAATGATTAGGTTTAGAAAAATATGTTCTTTTTGTTAGATTTTATTTTAGACTTTTACTTTATTTTACCATTATGCATTTGATGGATACTTGGCAGTAATAAATGTAATCAGCTGGAACAGAGGCTTCACTTGCTGGCTATCTTTATCTAGCTGACCATTATAGCTAATAACTCTACTACTATGGTCATTTTTTAAAACCTTTGTTTAAAAAATGATCTAGTTGGATTAAAAGTTATTTATCAAGTCACCAGTAGTGTCTTTTTTGTTTAGGTTAAACAAGGCCACTTACTACAAAATTAATGATGTCCAAATTACTATGGTTACCTCAAGAGATAATCTCCTGGAAACCACATAACTCAAAAATTTTTCATTATTCTTTGTAAATACCCAGCATGCACTTTGATGCTAACAAACAATAAAATGTAACTTAATAAATTATTTTTCTATAATTTTATTAAATTTTAAATCTTATAAATCCCTTGTTCTTTTAAATACATATCATCACACACAGTCTTTGATAAATATTAAAATAATTGCCTATAATATTTCAATCTTTTTTTTATATTTAAAATGATTATTCACTTAAATGTGAATAAAATATTTTAATCTCAATGACTTCCTTAAAAAAATAAACAGTTTAAAATGGAAAAATAACTTTATGCTCTAAACATAAAATAGATACAACAGATTTCTATTTTAAAATGAGATTTTTGACTTCAACAATATACATTAAAAATGAAATCTTTATTCTTTTAAAGATCACATAATTTTCTTTTAATTCACAGCAAGAGCTAATTACTACAATATATATATATTGTAACCTCCCTTCTCTTCTTGCTCCATAATAATAACAACAACATGCCAAAAGTATACTAATTATTCCGGATTTTCGTTACTTATTTATTTCCGGTCAATAACAATTAATATTAATAATAATTCCGGGTTCTTTAGCTCAGTCTATCAAACATATTATTATGATTTAAATAAAACAATTACTAGCTCAGAATTTTATAAAATCTAGTCGTGTCTATGAAATAAATCAACACAAATATCTTTTATTATTTCCATGAGACCTGGAGCAATGACAAAGGAACAAGACGAAGTATCATATCTTAATACTTTTAAAACAAAATCTAGCTCACATAAAATAAATTAATTAAATAAAATAGAATTAAATTGATCTAATCATTTCAAATCAAATAGATAAATCAATAAGTAAGTAAATAATTAAATCCCAGGTTTATAAATTGTAATTAAAACTGATTTTATATTGCCATAGCAAATTATGATAAGGGAATTTTATGTCATAATTCACTACGTAAAGAATAACTAATTAATAATAACAATGACAATAATAGAGTAATACAATCCTCTTTTCTTTCTAGATGTATTAAATATTTTCGTGGTAATATTTATCAATCCGATAATCAAAAGTTATGTGGTAACGTTCGCATATATTTTACTTAAATACTGTGGCAATCAATTTATGACCATATCTGTTCTAATTATACTTCTTTCATTTCATTACGTAAATAAAATAAAATAAATTATTAAAATTTCTAATGTTTATTTATTTTGTGCAAAATCTTAAATATGTTTAATTATAAACGTGCGTTGTGATTTCATGCATTTTCATGTGTAGGAAAAACAACAACCAAGACACAAAGCTTACTAATAAAATTTTATAACATTTTATTAACATTATAACAAGTAACAATTTGTACATTATTTACAGCGGATATCCCTATCTACTTATTACAAACTCTTTTATTTCTACCCGTTGATGTCTTAACATTATTATTATCTAATTTTTTATTTTACCCTTTTACCATTAATAATTACAAAAAATATATTTCACAATATTATTATCTTCAGATACATGTTTTGAGCTTAGTTTAATACACAAAATTCTAGCTATTAAAATTTTCTATTGACATTTATATCCTTATAATTTCAGGTTTATATTTCTATAAAATCTTTACTTTTATGTAAAATCATACAAAAATTACAAAATTCTAATTATATTCTTGTTAGTATGGAATCCTACAGAATTTAATCCTTATGACAATTTGATGTTCAGTTTTATCATCGATCATATAATAATTATCAGTCGAATTATTGATCCTATTCCTAGTTTTATATAGCAATTAACGTCATCCACACACCATGTACAAATACACATTTTTTTATTATACATTTTAAATCATTTCGCCACACAAAACATGCAATCTCTCCTCTTAAAATATCACGTACAATATTTTAAAATCTTATTCTTGCTTTAAAACTTAATTCTAAAGTTTTTTTTTTTTTTATAAATTATATCATATGATTCTCCATCTTTTATAATACTGATACTTTCACTTTGGACTTATACAATTCTACTTTACTCTAGTAAACAACTATTCTTACATAACTAATATCTAGCTTCCTTTCTATCTTATGTATCATTTCTATAAAATTATCTCCCTGACGATGTATTTCCATGAAATCAAGATAGCGAAGATATAGATGCATTGGATCAAAATAAACAAGATATTATCCTTTATAAAACTTCGACAATCATGGCACAGTGAATTTAAGGACGCCATAGAGGAGTGACTTTTATCTGTCTATCTGCCTCTAATATTGGAAGGATGCTAAAGCTATTTCTTCAGCTTCATCACATCAGAAAGTTTCAAAGATATGTAAAGACACTGTCCAGAATATATGTGCTCAGTTATAGGGCAAAGTTATCTATACTGAGGTCACACAAATTATTATGATCCCCATATTTCATTCCTTATATTTCAATAAAACATCCTCTTGGTTTCCTTTGATATCAGTACTCCCAAGTCACTATCTGACTGATTTCTTCAGATTCATCTCTACATTACATCGACAAATTCTTTGTCTATCTTGCTAATAATAATAAAATTCATTTTTAATATAACTATACAGCTATTCTTAAGAAAATTCTTTACTATACTTCTCGTACATTTCTATCTCTGTTGTTCTAAACTATTTGGATATTTTCAATATAAAATTCAAAAGAATCACATAATTAATATGTTACTTATTATTAATTATTTTAGATTATTTATTGCATGCACATTTTTAAAAGTTTTACTACTCTCTCAAATATATGTTTGATGTTGGATAAATGTGTACTTATAACTTTTAACATCGTTCATACCTCATTCATTAATAGATGACCTATAAAAAAAAATTACATTACATATTACCAATAATATTAAAATTACCAACGATCTCTATCCTCTGGATCGTATTTGTAAACTTCTCCATTCCAGGACTTCTAGTAGGTGTTTAACATTTTCCATACACACATTTTATTTATTATTAATATTTCTCTCATTCCATTAGCTCATATTTTAATTATAACTATTATAAAATTTATGTTTATATGTTTCCCTAAGCTAATTCAAATTTTATACTTTAAATACAATAAAAAAAAAATATTAAAATTATATTTACGATACATCTTTGTTGGATTCGCTTGGAAAATCGTTCCTTGCAAAGCTAAATAAAAAAATATACTTTATTTTCTTTAGTCACTTAATGTTCTATTTAAAATTTTAATTATGTTTATTAATTCTTCTTAGACGATGATCCTTAGTTTTCTTCATAATTTTCCCACTTATTCTTGATATCTCCTTTATATAGTCTGCTAATTTTTTTCTTTTCCCCGCGCGCTTGGTTTTCCCTCGATGCATCTTGTACTTTATTTTATAAAATTCAATAAATTTTTCTTTATTTCCCTGGATCCATTTTCCTCCTTTAGTGATTAATTTATCTCTGTTTAAACAATATTTCTTCCATTTAAATATATTTTCCTTTTTTCTATTATGAGATAAAATCTAGGTTCCTCTTAGTAAATTTATATAGCACTTCATACAGGACTATGGCTTTTCTCCTACTTTTTACTTTTGGAAATTATATTTTTAAATAATGTTTTCCTTTAATATATCATATTTTTCTTCCTCATTCACTTTATATTTACTTGAACATATACTATGATTTTTCTCATAGAGAAATATGACTTAGTTTTAAGTACTTATAAAACAAATGTTCGTCATAAGATTCTCTCAACAGTAAATATTTTCTTTCTTATATTTTCACACAGCGTCTTCTTTGTATTACTTTTCTTTTTTAGCGTTATAGGATTTAGTTTCTGGTTGAGCACGAATAACATAAAACTTATACAATTTTCACTCATTTTTCTTTCAATAATTATTTCAATTATTATTTTTGGTATTTCCATCTTTACTGTAGTATGAATGGTCAAATTTGAATAAATCCACTGGTAAGATCACGTAGAAATTAGCAAATCATCTTTCTGGATACAAGATTATATTATCTGTTAAAGACTAACTTTAGAATAATTATTAATTTATAAATTTAAACTACTTTTTCAGCTTTGATGTTACAAGCAATTCAAAAAGGTTACCGTCCTCTTCAACTTTCACATTCCGTCTCCCGCTTCTGTCTATCTTAGATTTTTTTCTTGCCAATTTAAATCCGTTGATTGGTCAATATTTGTTTTTAGCGCGAACAATATTAGTCATTCTATTTTGGGATAATAAACTGTACTTTTAAATAAATATTTATGACGTAATGTCTGGAATATTATTTTAACTTAATATTATTAAATTAAATTATAGTTTGATAAACTTATTTTTTGATCTTTAAAATAATTATTAAGACAATATATAACATTTTTAACTTTTAATTTTAATGATGGATGGCAATTATATCTAGTTTTAAATTCACAAACTTTATTATTATCTACCAAGTGTGTGTGTGCGTGAAGGCATTTAATATACGATCACGTGTCTATCAACTTTATAAAATAATTTCTTTTTTATTTATGTCTCGGTTTAAATCACCAAAACTAACGTACTTTATAAAATTTTGGAAAATAAATTGAAACTTATAGAACCAAATATAACTCTCACCATCCTAAAGTTTATTAATAAAAAATATATCCTATTAATTTTGACTAACTATAAAATTATATTTCATTTATTTAATCTATTAATTCTTAGACTATTATTTTAAATTTATTACAATAATTTTAGCTATCTATAGCTGTGTTATTTTGTATGGCCAGCTTTCACAACCATAAGCAATGATATTAACACTTTATTTAACTGTTTACTTTTAAAAATACTTTATTACACTATGATCTGTTAGGTATTTTAGCTTAAAATTGTATTACAAAACTATTATTACTTTTATATCACCTAAATATAACTTAAAATTTAAAATTTTTTTCACATTTGACCTTTCTACCTACCTATGACCTACAGACAAGGGCACAATATATATATATATATATAGTGTTAGGCAATTTTGAATTTGATATTAGAATACTTTAGCAGTACCACCTGTAATTATAAAGGCAATGTCTGAATAGAACAACATATATATATATATATATATATATATATATATATATATATATGATGGTCTGAATATATACATATATATATATATATATATATATATATATATATTGTGACCATCTGAATGGGCACAAGGAATTGAGATGCTTTGTATCTGCATTGAATAGTTATATTATATTAAAAAAAATGAAATAGCCTTAGAATTTTAAATTTTTTTGCTGGAAATTGTTTAAAACTTAGATATGGATTGCTTATGTGGTTGATTGATCACTTTATAGGTATTCATTATTATTAGTGTGGTTAATGTGGTATTTAATGTAAGTAAGAGGGGTTGTTTATTAATGGAATTGATACATTTTGTCAGAAAGATGCAAAGTTATCCTATGTTAGTATAATATTGGTTGAATAGTTTCAAAATCCTTTATTCATAAATACTTATCCTTTTGTCAACAATTAATAGCCATTTCAATTATATTTAGTTAAGATAGTTTAATATTTAGGTTGTAGTACATGTGTATGCATGTATGACTCTGCATCATTTTCATTTCATTTTCATCTTTTAATAACGGCAAACAATAGTACATGTACAATAAAAACATTTAAATTACAGTAATTATCTTAAATAATTTAACAAATATATATTTCTTTCCAATGATTAATAGATAGTTGAATAAATGAATTATTTTACAAATTAAATAAATTATTAATCATTTTTGTTTAATAGTTAATTAATATTCATTTTTCTTTCAAGTTTGTAAAAGCTATTTATTTTATTATTTTTTTTTGTCTTGATTTAATCAGAATGATTTTTTTTAGAAAAGATTGTTTTTTTTGAATATGTAATTAGCTTAGATAGAAAAGAAGCGTGGGAGTAACCTTGTGAAGGGAAATGACTTTTTGCTAAAGAAAGCTATTTAACAAAGATCTCCAGTAAAGAATTTGCTTATTATGTATTGTAATTGTAGCCAGTACAGTGGCTCATTATTGTGAAATTTAAAGCCAGTTGCTGAAGTCAAATTGATTTTAAAAAGGCTTTGGATTAAAACTTCGAAAGGATCTTATGAAATTTATTGTGGGAAAAGTTCATTAGGATGCTGTTCTAAATTTAAAAAAAAAGATACATTAGTTTACTTTGCTCTCTTTGATTTAAACATTTTGAATTAACCTCTTCATAACTATTGCTCTGTTAAAAATGTATGTTGATAACGTCCATTCTACATTACTTCATTTAATTGTCATTTTAAATAAGAATAAATTGTATGAATATTATTGTTGTATCATTAACCAACATGTGTCTTTTAATATAACTGGAAAATGCATGCAGAACTATTTTACAGAATATATTTTAATTTTTCACTATTTTCCGTGTTATGTTTTTGTGAGGATTAAACATAAAATTAAGGATATACATATTTTGATAAATCATGCCATGTTTAAATTCATCATAAGGAGACGACAGTATTTATTTATCTAGTATTTCTGAAAATAATATGTATTTTAAATGAAGGAAGTAAAATGTGAGTTGCTTCAAATTAAATATTTGCTTAAATTGAATGGAAGGATAGAAATGTGGGTAATTTTTGTTCTCTTCGATAAAAATGGAATATAAAACAAAGTATTATTAATTGTGGAATTACTAATGAATCATGGTATCTTAATTGACAATATTTAAAAATAAACTAAGCATATAATAAATTATAAAGTGTCAAATGCCATCCAAGAAAATTACAAAGAATTATTGCATACTTAATTTAAAATTGCTATGGAGTCAGTGAAATAATTCCTGTTCAACAGTAGCTAAAAATATCATATTTTCATCATAATAAAGGAGAAATTAATTACTTATGTGTGATATAGTAAACTCAAATAGCTTGGCTATGAACACTGGAGGTGCTAGGTCACATTTAAGTTATGATTATATTTTTTAAGTTATTCTGCAGAAGTTTATTTTAATTTAAATTCAGTTTGGAATGTGTCCCACATTGATTCATGAACCTGGAGCAGAGCTTTGCAAGTGAACTTTTATTTTAAGTTACAAAACAAATAACTTTTGTTTCTTTATTTTTTTATTGCTTGTCATTATTAATGTATATTATAGATAAATAGGCTTACTTATTATTATGTTTTATTTATAATTTGGGTTATTTTGACCTTCTAGACCATCTCCGAAGCGTATCCAAATGAGGAATATGCTGGTAAAAATTGATTTTGTACAAATATGCCTTACTGTTCTTTTGTGAAGGTAAAAGAAAGAAATATTTTTTTAATGTATTATTAGAGAGGTTTATATTTATTTTGTATACTTTATTATCTCAAAGTGAGAATTTTTTTTTTTTAAATCAACGAACGTATAATAGAAATAATTTGCTAGATATGAAAGAAAGTTTGTTCATAATAATTATAACTATTAAATTTTAAAAGTAACCTAAAGTTTATTCTGAATTAAAAGTTATACCTTAATGCAATATTTAATTACCATGTTGCCTGAATAGTGTGTAATTTAGAGTTAATTTTGTATATACTTTTATTCGCGGGTGTGTGACTGTTTTGCACAATTATGACATTTGTTTGATACAGTTCAGTTTGTGAATATTTTATGTATAAATTTCAGATGCTGTCGTATTCTACTGAGTTGAATGGATTAGTATGTTATCTGTATGTATTTATCTGCCAGAATGTATTTATAATGTTCGATATTTAGAAAAGCTTTGAGAATGGAAAGAAATCTGATTGTGTTATAATGTTTGTAGGGATAAAAGATTTTGCTTATTTAGTATATGTTTTTTCCATGAGTAGAGCCTAGTTTATATTATATGCGTATGATTAAATGATATTTTTTGAAGTTAAGTGATGTTTTCTTAGAGCCCTGGTGATGAGGAAGAAGTCCCCACCAATAGTGTATTTAGAAGTAGATGAGTTATTGTTGAAGTATGATTAAATAATGTTTAGGAAGTTATGTGATGTTTTTCTTATATTCTTGGTGATGAGGAAAGGTTCCCACCAACAGTGTATTTAGAATCAGATGAATTATTGTAGAAGTGTTCAGTAAGAGTTTATCTGCTCCTCATGTAGATTTTCCTTATAATGTATAGTCTGTATAATCATGAAAATATAGCTCTGTGTTAATTAATATGTGGCCAGATAAATTGTTGAATTAATTCTTGATGTAATATTAGTGTCTTATTTTATTGATGATTTACGACATTGTCTGAAATAAAATAATTGTATGATATTTTCTTACTGAATGGAGAGTTTGTAAAAAAGATTATTTTATATTATTGCTGCTTGAACATGCACACACACACATACTATAAATAATATCGCGTATATAAAGTATAGAGTTATTGAAATTAAAATGAGAAATAAATGCTTTTGAAATACATTACATTCATTTAAATAGAAGTATAAAGTTGTTGAGATTAAAACGTGAAATAAATATTTTAAAATACAGTGTATTTATTTAAATAAAGGTTATAAATCACCAAATCATCAGAATGAACATGATTTTGTTGCTATGCATGAAAGGTATACGTAATTGAAAGTGATTATTTAGTCAATTAGAGAAAGTTGCTTTGTTGAGAGCCAAATATAATTAATTTGATTAATTTTATTAATCAAGAATAATATCCTCTCAAAAGTATTTTTTGTGCTAATAATATAACATGTTGTTTATTTAGTGTCATGTAGATGAAACATGTAGGCAAAGCATGTGTTCAAAGTCAGAATATTTAAGTTTTGTTGTTAATTTGCTTTGATAATAGGGATAATCCAAAACTGATACTCAAAGTTTACTTGATAATTTAAAAATCTGTAAGACAAATAGTCCTATTGTAAAAATTTCATGTTAAACTAAATTTTTTTTTTATTGTAATAAATGATTTGTTTTAGTTATTTAAAATCTTAAAAACTGTGTCTTGAGTTATTCTTGTGTACATTCATGTTTTCCATTTCCACATCTCCACATTTCACACATCTATTATAAAATAGATATATAGTTTTGTAACTGTAATATCAAATTTGCTGGTGTCTGACAATATTGTCTCTTAATCCAAACATTATAAGGAATATTTGCCAGTGGATAAAAGTATTAGAAAGGTTGCCAAGTTAGTATATTTGTTAGATGATGATATGAGATTAAAATACCCTATTTCTGTCATTATCTTATTATTGAAACACAGTAAAAATATTTTAGTCAATTTGTTTCATTACATTTTATCAAACTTTAGAATTATAACTTATGGGCCAATGTATTTATTTAATTCAACTGTGTTTGTTAAATTCCCTGAGATCTTATTGTTTATTTCTTGATTGGCATTAAAGTAGATGTTTAGATTATAATATGCCAGATCATAGAATTGTTTAGTATTATAATTATAGCAAGCTGATGTATGCCATATTTGGATGAAGGAAGAAATTAAGTTTAAAGTATATTTTAATGGACTGTACCAATAAACATTATGATTCTTTATCATACAATTAATTAACAAAGGAATTTACATTATATTAAATGTTT
The DNA here is from genome assembly GCA_028023455.1 of Epiperipatus broadwayi. Classification (NCBI taxonomy): domain Eukaryota; kingdom Metazoa; phylum Onychophora; class Udeonychophora; order Euonychophora; family Peripatidae; genus Epiperipatus; species Epiperipatus broadwayi. The sequence continues at coordinate 224,347 of JAQFVV010000702.1, read as the reverse complement.
TGTAATATTTCTTCTTTTATTCATTTATCATCATAAATCTTATGAACTGCATATAGCCTCCCACTGAGTTGAGCTGAACATAAACTTAAATATAGAGTCTCAGTAATAATTTTGTGTTATATATCTTGTTATATTGTTCTATTCATTAATAGAACTGGCACCTGGGCATTTCGCTCATGTAATGTATATGAGCTGTGTTTGGAGTGTAGGTTATAATATATATATATATATATGCATGTGTGTATAGGTTATAATATATATATATATATATGCATGTGTGTATTGTAACCCTTTATTTTTCATAAAAAAGTAAATGCAGGTACAATCTAGTTTCTATTTTTTATTATAATTCTAAAAGGTTCACTGATATTATCTTTGTTAATTTAATTGAGTAACTAAATTATGTATTTAAAACTATATAATTACATTTTATTTATTTAAGAATATGTCAATATCTAAGTTGCAATATACCCAACCACTGATTTTGAAAAGTTAAGCCTAATTTTTATAAATTTATTTATTGTTAAACTCCTTTAAAAAAAAATAAAATAAAAATTGTTATTTTTTCCCCTTCTTTTTGTTAATATTCTAAGTTAGATAACTTTAATTTCAAATGTCTTAATTAACAAATAATTGTTTTAAAAAAAACACTTAAACTTATTTTTCTCTGTATTTATATAAATTATATGTAAATTATTTCTGGTGCAAAAGTTCTAGATTCTCATCAATTATAATAACCCTCCTTCTGTTAATTGCTTTGATTGGAATCATGTTAGTCCCAAAGGAATATAAAAGAGGCATTGTTAAAAGCATAATAGTCACTTCTTCATCATCACTATAAATTGGTCACACTAATAATATTAATTTGCTTGCTGAATTAAGTTTTAATTGTTTTGGTGGACAAGACAATATGTGCTGCTAAAAGAAAACTTATCCATGCAATCAAACTCTTTTTAAGTTGTACTATTTTACTTTAAACTCTCTAAATTTCTAAAAATTGAAGAAAAGAAGGCAACTTTTCAGTGGAGCAAGGATCTAAAACTTCAGTGATGCAATTTACAGTATTATATATCTTATTATCTTGCCAACTTTTTCAATTCTATTCAGTTTTATAATGTTTCATCTAATATTAAAAACTTATTGCCATGAACTATATTAATTTCACTTGATTAATCTATGGCCAAGGGGTTAATAGCTCATTATAAAATGTATTTAAGGATTCATATTTATTATATCTTGCTTATTTTATATCCATATTTGGATATATACTTTACTGTATAGTACCTCATTCTGGAAAATAATTACATTTGGATATACATATTAATTTATAATGAACTTGTCACATTTACACAACCACTTTTATATTTGCAGTCTATTTAATATAACTTATCTATCATGATTATAGTCTGCCTATATAAAATACAAAATCCTTTTGTTTGAAAGCAACTTTAATATATGTTTTCATTGCAATATATATCCAATTTGTTCTTTGATTTAAACTATCACTTTAATCTTTGCAAAGTTGTCACATCCTGATAAAAGGCTCCTTCTAGTGAGAATATATATGTGATCATTTGGAATCATTCTTGAAATGTGCTCTTAAATAAGAAATGGAACAAATGGTCATTAAAAAGATCAAATTGCAAGTAGGGAAAATCATTCTATTCAAAAGAAAAAAGAGAAGACCACTTAAGATTTTTTTTGATTTTTATATCTTCAGTGATCATCAAGGTGTAGATCCAGGATATTGTTATATTTAAAGAATATTTATAAAAATGCAACAGCAACAATTAAATTACATAATGATACTAGGAAAGTCAACATTGAGAAGGGTGTAAGACAGGGTAATTCCACATCTCCAAAACTTTTACAGCAGTGTTGCAAGAAGTATTTTGTGGATTAAAATGGGAAGTTAAAGGAGTGAAAGTAAATGGAGATTATTTAAATCATTTAGACTTTGCAGATGATGTAGTTGTTTTTGCAAATAATGCTTTAGAGTTGCAGGAAATGTTGGAAGAGTTATCAGATGTAAGTATGAATAAAGGTAAATGTTAAAAGACTAAAGTAATGTTCAATGGATTTTCTTAAAATATGAAAATAAAGATTGATTATTATGAGTTAAAAGAAGTTAACAGTTGGAAACATAATGGATGAAATTAATTATAGAATTAAACTTGGTTGGAGTGCTTTTTGTAGAAATAACTTGATACTAAAAGAAAATATGCCTATGGGTTTGAAAAGGAAGGTTTTTAATAAATGTGTTTTACCAGTTCTTATTGATGGATCTGAGACTTGCACACTTAATAGAAGAGCAATACAGAGACTTCAGACCACTCAAAGAAGTATGGAGAGATGCATGTTGGGAGTAACAAAAAAAGATCAAAAATGTAATATATGGGTAAGAGAACAAACAGGTGTTACTGACCTCATTGAAAAAAATTAAAAGACTGAAGTGGGGTTGGGCTGGACATATTGCTAGAAGAAATGATAATAGATGGACAATTGAAATCTTAAATTGGATTTCAAAAGATTGTAAAAGACCCAGAAAGAGACCACATGTCAGATGAATGGATGAAATAAAAAAGTGTGCAGGGGTGATGTGGAGAACAGAAGCTAGATATTGGAAAAGATGGATTGAATTTGGAGAGACCTTCACCCTGCAATGGATTGATAATGGTTGATGATGAAGATATCTTACTATTGTATTGTTTCAAATGCTATGTGCATTTAATATTTGTTAATGACATTTTATTTTATTCTTTATTTGGGTATGTCTAACAGATGTAATCAGGTATTTAACAGTAATGTATATATAAATGATTGTATTCATGTTTATAGTATTTTGAAAAACCACAGATGGATTTGTATATGTTTTATAAATGTCTATAAAAATAAAGTTGCTATTTTGATATATATTATAAATTTTACCTTGGATTGATATATAATATCTATTATTATTATTATAAATTTAAAATTAACCTCTTTATTTACCTTTCATGCATATGTTTGTAATAGGCTTTTGATTATACCTTTGCTATATTCATTATAAATATGAGTAGATGTGTTTTAAGATTTGGCTTATGATTGTTATCTCAATGCCTTTATTTCATTATTGGTATTTCCTCTTATAGTCATGTATTTATTGTAGTAACTATGTTGATGATTCCTCAATTTATTTAAATATTATTTGTTAGGCCTTTCCTTATGTTAGTGGGAGATTCTATTGGGCCATTAGATATGTGTAGCATTGAGACAGTATTTTTCTGATCACTTTAATGCAGGCTTGTTTTCTCATTATTGTCACCCATAAATATTTAGGTATTTCAATTTGGGTATTATAAAAGGCATTTATATGATTATATATTCCCTACTTTTTATTGTATATTTTCAAATGAATGTGTACTGAATAAAATATTGAATTTATATTTTTCACCTCGACCTGCTTTGTTCAACTAAGACTAATACAACATATTTCTTTATATTATATCATTTAAATTATAAATTATATATTAAGAAATTGTACTAATTTCAATGTAAATATATCTTATTATATTACTAGCTACAAGTATATTATTAGTAAATCAGACACATTAATTAATCTTAGTATGTATTACTGAATATTAAATACAAACTGTAGGAGGTTTCTCCACTTAATTTATTTATTTGTATAACCTAAATCTCTCACAGATATGGTATATTATATGTGCATTATAGCTAATTTATTTATTAATTGACATAAAGGTTGCTTTAATTTATTTTTATTGTTAATAGTATCAGTAAATAATTTATTTTTGTTAAATTGTAAACTAAAAAATATATATGTTTAGTTCTTGTAAAAAAAAATATTTATTTTCTTCTTTAATTATATTTCTGTGTCTGTTGCCATTTGTCACATCCATGTGCCAGAAAATCCATTTAAATAATAAAAGTGGTTCAAAGGGTATATAAGAGTACGTATAATTTTGAAATTGTCACATTGATACAGTTCATGCAATCCATTATGTATGCAATTAAATTTATATAATATTACTTTATTGATGCTTTTATTGTTAGAGTATTTAGTGATGTGTTGGTACAACAAAATACCCTTTTACCTATTCCATTATTTTAGCTTTGCTATTATTAGATAATTATTTTTAAATTTTTTTAAAAAAAAAACAACTTGATAAAAATCAAAAAATATAGAGTTAATATTTCCTAGCTGATATTATGTTTAAACCCATCTTTAGATAAAACTGTACTTTATTATAAAAGAAAAAAGTGATGATAAGATATCAAAAAATAAGTCTCATTACTACTATCTCTGTTATTTAGTTAAAATTACCTAAATAATCTTATTATTTTAGATTATCATTGCAAAGTTAGTATTTTTTATAACTGAATTATTTAAATACAATATATTAAAAATTCATATATTAATAATAGTATATTAAAATTATCCCTCTTTATATATGTTTGTTTATTTAAATACTAAAATTAATACTTTTGCCTTCTATTGACAGCATATAAAATAAGTTTACACAAATATAATATATAGGAATATGTTTTAAGCCAATAAACATCACATGATCAATACATATAGTGAGTTTTTACCTATTTTAATAGGAATATGTTGTATTAAGAGCCAAGATAACAAATAATATATATATATATCATAATCTTCCAAAAAGCGACCAAGCAATCATAAATCTAAACACAAGTCTAAATCAGTACAAGAACTCTAATGCATTAAACTTGAATAGTAATCATGCATAAATACAATGTTTAAATTCAAATCAGCTATATTGTTACCAATTAAATTGCTTAAGGGAAATAAATATTTAAGCATCTGTATTAATGCTCTAGAAAAAAAAATATTCGTAAAATTTTCTATGAAATTGTTATTTATTATGAGACTAATATATGCTTTTAGTTTTATTTCTAAGAACAAATTATACATATTTAAATTAATATTTAAATACAAGTATAGTATATATACTTACGTTCCATGTAGTTAGAAAGGATTTGAACCCAGACTTTCAAGTTTGCTTCAGTCATGCACTCCATCTTATACAATCAATATATGTAAAAATTCAACTAAAAAAATAATACGTCAAGATTTTAGCTTAGATTTTACTTTCCATACTATTTTTTCCTCCTTGCTATAGCATTATAATAAGAGCGCATAGCTAAAAAAATATTTTAAAAAAATCATTATTTTATAAATGATGGATCTGAAATTTGTCATTCACTTTCTCTTATGTTCAATTATAATCTTTTAATACATCACTAAAGATATAAATTTGATCTTAATTGATATCAAGGTTTAAAAAGAAGAGGAGTTCATAATGTAACGTTTTTCTTTTCCCTTTTTTCTTACAGAAAGTCAAATCAATTTAATTTTTAAAAATATGTTAAAAGGATTTTTATTAAACGATATTAATTACAAAATTTATTTTTGACACATATCTAGTATGTTATTTTTAATTAAATATTTACAAAACATATTCAAAAAATGTTCTGTTTCTCTATGTACTTTTCAGATGATCAACAGGTTTTTCATGTTCAAAATATTTAATTTTTGCTTTTGGAAGAATAGGGGGATTGCCTAATCTCCTAGGATGAAATAGCATTAATTAATTTACGTACTGCAAACTTTCGCATATTATTTTAACATAAATTCTCTATAAAGTATCAGGGCATTATTAACACAAATATAAAAATATAATTATTTTTTCAACTTACATGATTTATTTTTATTTATTTACTTTTATAAATCACATTTTCAAGCACCCTTCAACTATCCACACTATCTCATGCAACTGATACACATAACCACACCCATGTAAAAAAGATTAATAATCACCAATATACGTATTTCATGCTAAACCAGCCACTCATCAGTTGGTCCAGACTATTATCTCTCTCATATATATATAATCAATGCTCAGTTTATATTAAGATAGCAAATCTTCATACTTTAATGGACAGGTTTCAATCCACTGCAACCTCCAACTTTTCAGCCATCCATAGCATTGAAAATCTGATGATGAAAACTCAAATCCCATGCTGATGCTAATATTATTGCCATGTCCATGTTGACCTGAAGTCACTCTGACCCCTCATGTAGAGTGCCTGGTTTCAAATATTTATATATTAAGCTTGTATCCTTTCCATCCCTCTTATATGTATTTAATGGATACTGTCCTATACATGAGGGGTCAGAGTGACTTCAGGTCAACATGGGCATGGCAATAATATTAGCATCAGCATGGGATTTGAGTTTTCATCATCAGATTTTCAATGATATGGATGGCAGAAAAGTTGGAGGTTGCAGTGGATTGAAGCCTGTCCATTAAAGTATGAAGATTTTCTATCTTAATATAAACTGAGCATTGATTATATATATATATATATATATATGAGAGATGATAATAGTCTGGACCAATTGATGAGTGCTGGTTTAGCATGAAATATGTATATTGATGATTATTAATTTTTTCTACATGTGTGTGGTCATGTGTATAAGTTGTATGAGATAGTGTGGATAGTTGAAGGGTGCTGGAAAATCTGAGTTCAAATCCTCTATACTTACAATTAAGCTCCCAGGTTTGTGAAGAGTGCCTGGTTTCAAGTATTTACATATTAAGCTTGTATTCTGTCCATCCCTCTTATATGTATTTAATGGATACTGTCCTATACATGAGGGGTCAGAGTGACTTCAGGTCAACATGGGCATGCCAATAATATTAGCATCAGCATGGGATTGGAGTTTTCATCATCAGATTTTCAATGATATGGATGGCTGAAAAGTTGGAGGTTGCAGTGGATTGAAGCCTGTCCATTAAAGTATGAAGATGTGCTATCTTAATATAAACTGAGCATTGATTATATATATGTGTGAGAGTGATAGTCTGGACCAACTGATGAGTGCTGGTTTAGCATGAAATATGTATATTGGTGATTATTAATCTTTTCTACATGTGTGGTCATGTGTATCAGTTGTATGAGATAGAATCTGAGTTCAAATCCTCTATACTTACAGTTAAGCTCCCAGGTATATGAAGAGTGCCTGGTTTCAAATATTTTATAAATCACGTAAATTTCAAATCTTAAAAAAATATCAATTCAGATTTGATATTAATATATAAAGATATCCACAGTGCAATGGTTATTTATACTTTGATAGGGTGTTAAAAATGGAAAGAAACCAATCCCTATCTTGTGAGTGAAAGTTGTAATAGAATAAATATTAAACTATTAACACAGGGGAAGAGTTCCATTTGTTTGATATTTTTAGCTTATCTGAGGAGCAAAGATTGTTTATGAAATGCATGGGTAGTGGAGGAGTGGTCTGAATTTTATGCTGTTGAATGGTTTTGATAAACTAAAGTTAAGGAATGTGGTCATAAAAATATAAAATCTTAAAATTATCAAATTTAATGTGTAGGTATGTGTGTATATATATATGTGTGTAATACAAAAAGTCAGATGTCACATGTCTTATACATATAGCTTGTATTTACAAATATGTAGAAAGAAACATGTTTTAGAGTTTATTAGCATACTCTTAATTTTACATATATGAGGGAGAAACCAAAAATAACTGGTATCATTTTCTGGTTTGCATGTCTGTTGTTAGTATATATTTCACTTGTTCCATATTTCTTGCAGGGACCCTTCTGCATTAATCTGCCAAATAACATTGTTGTGTGAAATCATGGGATGCATAGCATATTGTTTTGCAAAGTACATTTTTGTCAATTTTTTATAATGACTAAAAAGTTTGAAAAATGTGAAATTCTGTTTTGCTTTACAAAAAACAACAAGAAAATAACTGTAATGCATAAAACAGATTACAAGAAAGCTGATTTCATAAAAACACCAATTTATGAGTAGTTTAATTGAAAGCTTAAATTTAACACATTCCTAAAAAGCATTGCAAGTGAAGTCCAAATTCAAAATAAGGCTGATTTTTTTTCTTTCAAATTTAGTTTGTAATGATTGGGCATTTTATTTGCAAGTTCTGAAACATTTACATGATGCAGGAAAATGTAAACATCCTGTCATATGACAAAGAAAAGAGTGCAAGCTTCATCCCCACAAAGTGTGATCTGTCATAAGCCTTGAGTATGAATCACTTCTTAATTAAATGCAGGACAATCCAGTTTATCTATCATCTGTATTCACTCAATTTTGCTTATTATGAGTTTTTAAAATCTCTTGAATAAAAAAATGTCTCTTTTTTTTTTTCAAACATAGCACAGATGTTAAAAGACAACAATTTGCAAGTATTTCTGAACTATTTTGAAAATATTAAAAATGTGTCCAGACCAGTATATTGTATCAAATGGATAGAAATAAACGGTACTTTAGTACTTTTCTTGCTATGACATATTACCACAAAGACGTACTACTCTAATCTTCCGATCTTTAAGATAACATCTCCTAGTGATTTCCTGACAATGTTAATCGATAAAATGTGTTCAGAAATCATGTGGAGATGTTATGTTAAAGATCGAAAGATTAGAGTAGTAAGTCTTCGTGGTAATACGTCATACCTATAAAAAGCAGTAAAGAAGCCATCTGGTAGAAATCAGATGCCATGTTTGTTGTTTCTGCAAAAAAAAAATAATATAATAAAATGTAATGACATCAGTAGGCAGCAATAATAATACTAAAAAGTACATCTAATAGCAAGAATAATACTAAAGAGGCTAATGGGTAAAAATAGCAATAATAATACTAAATAGGACATCTAATGGCAATAATAATACAAAAGAGGACATCTAATAGCAAGAATAATATGAAAGAGGACATCTAATAGCAAGAATAATATGAAAGAGGACAGCTAATAGCAAGAATAATACTAAAGAGAATATTCAATAGCAAGAATAATACAAAAGAGGGCATCCAATAGCAATAATAAAAGAGGACATCCAGTAGCAAGAATAATATGAAAGAGGACATCTAGTAGCAAAAATAATATGAAAGAGGACATCTAGTAGCAATAATAATATGAAAGAGGACATCTAGTAGCAAGAATAATATGAAAGAGGACATCTAATACCAAGAATAATATGAAAGAGGACATCTAATAGCATGAATAATATGAAAGAGGACATCTAATAGCAAGAATAATATGAAAGAGGACATCTAATAGCAAGAATAATACTAAAGAGGTCAACCGGTAAAAATAGCAATAATAATACTAAAGAGGACATCTAAGAGCAAGAATAATATGAAAGAGGACATCTAATAGCAAGAATAATATGAAAGAGGACATCTAATAGCAAGAATAATATGAAGGAGGACATCTAATAGCAAGAATAATACTAAAGAGGACATCTAGGACCAATATATATATATATATATATGACAAATGATTTAAAGCAAAACTGCAAAAATTAGCACAAAAAAATGATTTGTCTAAAAGACCAAAAAATGTTAAATAAGTACTGTCAAAATATATATATAAAACATTCACTTAAAAATTGATTTAAAGCAAAACTGCCAAAATTAGCACAAAAAAAAATTGTATAAAAGACCAAAAAATGTTAAATAGGTACTGTCAAAAATATATATATATATAAGACATTCACTTAAAAATTGATTTAAAGCAAAACTGCAAAAATTAGCACAAAAAAAAAATCTCTAAAAGACCAAAAAATGTTAAATAGGTACTGTCAAATATATATGTTTTCACTTAGCTTGTCGTTCCTCAGCAAAAAAAAATTAATTACATGCATCAAAAAAGTACATAAATTAATAGTAATTTACTAAAATTATTATAAATTCAAATTGACTACAAAATAATTGACAAAAAATTTATAAATTTTTTTTATAATTTTAAAATTAAAGACAAAAAAAAAACACTTTTTCTGATATAGTGTGAATCTATTATACAGCGGAAATGGCGGACGTAAAAAAAAAGCCATCTCGTAAGAAAAAAAAATGGTCGGCACCATGTTTGTAGTTACTTGGAAAAAGCAAAATAATTACATGTGCCAAAAAAAAAATTACATAAATTAATAGTAATTTACTAAAAATATTATAAATTCAAATTGAATACAAAATAATTGCAAAAAAAAATTATAAGAAATATTTGTAATTTTAAAATTAGAGACAATAAAAAACACTTTTGCCAATATAGTGCGAATCTGCCATACTGTGAAAATGGCAGACATAAAACGTCCTAATTAAATCGTATTACATAAAATTATGGAATTAAAAGTGTAGTCTTTTTTTAATGAAAATAGGGATAATTTATAAGAAAAAATGGAAAGAAGATGACCCAAAAGAAGCAAAATAAAAAATAACTGAAAAGGTAGTACATAAAATTATGAAATTTACAAATTAAAAAATAACCTGTAATGGCGATATGTCTTAAAAGCTACTATATTTAATTATTAAGAAACAAAATAAAAATTACTTACAAATAGCGACGGTGGAAATTACTATAATATCATCCAATCAACAGTTAAAAATTCACTCTATTTAGTAATATGGTTTTATTTTTTCATTGGTCTTTTTGTTCAACCTTGTTCTATATTCATTATTTGAACATATATTCTCTATTATCTTTATTTTGACAAAAATGTTATGGTCCGTCATCTCCTATTCTGGAATGTTTTTATCATCATCATACTGTCTTATTTCTGACTTAGTCTCCATTTCTGCAATCTTCACTGCCTTTTGTTTTTTTTATATTGTTTGCTTAAAATGATTTTTAAAATGTTCTTTTAAAACTGTATCACTAACACACAATAAAAATTTTTTCTCTCTCTCAACTCTACTGCATACGTTCCATAATATTCCTTTTCCTCCTTTTCTACTTTTACCATTTATCAAGGACCATTTTCATTCTGTTCTATAGAATATGTATTTCTATAATTACTCATAAATAGCAGTTTTTGCATTGCTATTTTATCTTTTTTTTCTATTTTCTATTATTGAATTTTGTCCAAGAATAAATCCTTCCAGGTTGTTTACTTTTTGCAAAGGTTCATATTGACACACCATTTAAATAACTATAAATTATATAACGATCAACCTCTAGATCTAACATGCTGGTGAAGAGATCCTATCTGTTTAATGTTTATGTTATAGTTTTTAGCATGCTTAAAAAAACATGATTTGGTTATTATATAAAAAAGGTAAAAAAATGTAATCTCTATATGTACATAAACAAAAAAAATAAATTTAATTATAGTATATATGTTTTAAGAATATTCAGTAAAAAAGGCTGTAATAGTTGAATGCTGGAGGTGTATGTAAAAAAAGAAAACAAAATAATCAGATTTATTATAAAAAAAACTAAAACAATCAGCAAACATAAATAAATTTAGAAGCAAAATGTTTCTTTAAATCATCCATTTTTGTAATTGTTGACAAAAAATGTTTAACAAAAAATAATACTATAAAATAATTAAGTTAAATTTTTAAAAATAAATAGGAAAGTTAAAAGAGGGTTTATTCGAAGAACAATTATTTCATAATGGATTTTGCATTTAAATACTCTCTCACATAATTTTATAAAAAAAGCTTTCATAGTTAAAATGTTTCTAGAATTAAATAAATTAGTTACTGAAGAATCTTTAGAATATGATAAAAAATAACTATGTAAAATATATAAGGGTTTAAAAAAGATCAGTGAAGATTTATAGCTAATATCATAATGCCAGAAGTAAGTTTATAAAACTTCATAATAGGAGTGATAAAAGAGGAGAGGGTGTTTGTTATGCAAAAAAAAAAACCCATATGTGACAAGACTATAACAGTAAGATTAATTCTTACATTATTTAAGTACTCTAATATAATTGTCAAATTCCATTAATTAAATTATATTTTTAAGTGAAAAGACAAACCTTACAATTTATGTTAACGTAAAAACCAACAAAATTAAAGTCTTAATATCAGTGTAAACTATTAGTCTGAAATTTATTTAAGTGGGTATTAATTTTATTCAAGATACAATTTAAGAATTTAATAAATAAAAAGAAAAATCAAATGAATTCATAATAGCCAATACATATATGATAAGATATAAACAAAAAATAAAATTCAGAAAAAAGCATTAATATAAAAAATCCTAAGTGGACAAAGAATAAAACTTTGGAAATTAATAATGAGGCATGGAATTTGTAGTATTTAGCAAATAAGATGGTGATCATTTAAAAATAATGCATTTAATTGGTGAAACCATGATATTGCAATCCAGAGAATAATATATATTGATTAAGCCCTCAATATTATTGATAATCAATACTTTTAAATAAAAAATTACAGAATTTTGTTTTGAAAAAAAATTAAGAATGAAACAAACATTGAATATATAAACTATAATGTAATAATTATATTTGTAAAGTGCGTACAAGTTACATAAAGTAATATATATTAAGGCTATAACCTTAAGACTATGTGCCTGAGAAAACAACAGTAGGGACCTCTGCAAACTTAAAACAAGATTTATTTAAAAGACTGGCCGCTCTTGTCTTTTAAATAAATCTTGTGTTAAGATTTTCAGAGGTTCCTACTGTCGTTTTTTCAGATGCATAGTCTTAAGGTTATAGCCTTAATATATATTAAACTATAATGTAGTACAATTTTTAACATTTTATTTTAAAAATCAATATAAAGAAATGAGATAGTTATAAAATAATTTTATAATAGAATTTATTAACAATTAAAAACTAAAACTTATTTTTATACAAGATGGAATATTATTATTATTTTATTAGATTTTAAGCAGTAATAAATAATTAATAAGGTAAAGTAATCAATCTTAAATTAAAATGTTTATGAAGTAAATCAAAAGAAATACAACTTGCCCTAAGACAGTAAGTAATTCATGTTGTTGGTCTGGTCTAATTCCACTTTCTGTAAGCATGAATAATCAATAGGTATCAGATGTTAGTGCCAAGCAAATCTTTAGCCTACTTTTTTTTTGGTTATTGGCTTTTAGCAGTGAATTTATGCTATTTAATAAAGAAGGCTAATAACTAGAAATTAGTCTACTAATTTTATAATCATTATCATCAGATAGAAATAACTTAATATTGAAAAAAAACATACCTATGGGTTTGAAAAGTAAGATTTTTAATAAATGGGTGCTACTTGTTCCTACTTATGGATATGAGACTTGGACATCTAACAAAAGAGCAATACAGAGACTTCAGACCACTCAATAAAATATGAAGAGATATGTGTTAGGAATAAAAGAAAGAGATTGAAAATGAAATACATTAAGTAAAAGAACCAACAGATGTTAGCATATATCATTAAAAGAATTAAAAACTGAAGTGGAATTGAGCAGGATAAATTTAGAAGAGATGATAACAGACAGGCAGGTAAAATATTAAAGTGGATTCCAAGAGATTGTAAAAGACCTAGAAAGAGAGAACATGTGATATGGCTGGATGAGATAAGGAAATGCGCAGTGGTGATGTGGAGAAGAGAGATTAGAAATTGGAGAAGATGGATTAAACTTAGAGAGACCTTCAGTTTGCAGTAGCTCAATAATAGTTGAAAATAATGATAATTATGGCCATTTGGTATCCATTGTTTACTCACACTTACAATAAATGCCACTGGATTAGAATAATAATAATAATAATAATAATAATAATAATAATAATAATAATAATAATAATAATAATAATAATAATAATAATAATAATAATAATAATAATAATAATAATAATAATAATAATAATAATAATAATAATAATAATAATAATAATAATAATAATAATAATAATAATAATAATAATAATAATAATAATAATAATAATAATAATAATAATAATAATAATAATAATAGAAGAATGGATTATTACTTTTATTGCAAATATTAAATGTAAGTTAGAAGACATATGTAAGGCTTTGTTTAATAAGAAGCAACACCATTAGATTTTTTTTCAAGTTTTAAATACCATTAATAATTTCACATTCAGTAGTAGAAAAAAAACAACAAGACAGCACATTGAAAATCTGGAGATAACATCAGAAATAATTATGTTAAAAATATTACTAAATGCCAGACTATTTTATATATCATTTTAGTTTTGGATTTGGTTATCTAGCTGATGTTTATGATGTAATAACATTATCAATATACCAGACCATGTATGTACAAAGGATTATATGTTCTATTGGGGAAGTAAAAAAAATATTGGATAGAGAGTAAAAAATACAAAAAAGAAAATTCAAAAAATTTGCTCACATGATAATGGAAAATAATCCCATGGGTTGACCTAGTGTGACTATACATAATGTCTGGAAGCTATTAATTAATTTTGCTCTTAAAAATGAAAGGAATCTGAAGAAAACTCATAGATAAATTCATGAAATTTTTGCTGACTGTTGCCTTTGCCAAAATGGGTCAGTTAGTTAGAGTGCTTGCTTCCTTAAATTTCAATATTTACAAGTATAAATATCCAAACATGATTTCCATGCTAGAACTGTCAATGATCAGGCCAGAAATACTTGAAGAAAAAAGAATATCACTTGAAAAATTGTGTACATACTAATCTGTAAAATAATAATCAGAAAATACCACATAATAAATAAAGAACAGCATAAAGATATTTTTATGCATTTCCAATTTTGTTACTAATATGTGTACTATTGTTAACAGTTGAATGTAATTGATAAATTTAAATAAAGTTTAAATTTTTTTCTAAAAACCTTTAATATTTAATGTTAGATTCTATATAAATAATACACACAACATATATGATAAGAAAAGTTTGTTTAATGATTTAAATAAACATATTAAATATATCAACATAGTATGCAGAACATACTTTGACTAATAGTAATCATACTCATAGTGGAATGTTTAAGCAGAATTAAAACGCCATTATCACAGACCTTCAGGCAAATATTATCAAATATCAATTCTAACCATTTACAAAATTAAACTGAGATTATTATCTTTCTCTATATATTATATTTAATGTTTTCACTATTATAAGATGTAAATAAAATAGTTTTTGGGTTAAACTGTGTGTTAGTTTTGATTAATTCCCAATGTTTCAACAAAACAGCATCCACCATTGTCAAGGTTAAATTTTCAAAGAAAAACCATTAGCTATCTATCAAATAGTAACAAGATTGAGTGTGAGGTAAAGTAAAAAATATTGAGCATGAGGTAGTTGAGCATTCAGAATATTAAACAAGGCAAAACTCTCTCCACACAGTAGTGCCACACTGTGCCAACCAGAGTAATCAATGGATGCCAGAAGATCTAGGCACAGTGCTCTCAGATCCAAGGCACCTCACTGATGAAGGCCACAAACCAAAACTAGTCTGGGGATATTGGATGAATAGGCACTAGATAGGGATTTTATGCACAAGCCTTCTGGCATCGATTGATTACTCTGGTTGGCATAGGGTGGCATTACTGTATGGAGAGAGTTTTGCCTTGTTTAATAACAATTATGTGCTAGTATAAGAGATGATGATCATGTGACATTCAGAATATGTGAATTTACAAAATATATAAATGAAAATGTGTTTCTTAAATTATTTTTTTATAATGTTAAACTTGATCCAGAGACTTCTCAATCTATGCATTCTAAAAAGATTACAAGAATTATAGTTTTATTGGTATAATAATTAACTTACTAAAAATTTAAGATGTGTTTGATTATAGAAACATATATATAAATTGTCTCTTTTATATACATATCTCAATTATATTTTTAATTAAACTTAAACTATGTCCTAAAGTTAGATATTGTTAATTAATGAGTCATCACTGGTTCTGTAAATTGATATTTAATTCATATTCTGCTTGAGATTCCCTTTAACAGCAACAACAAAATATCCAAATAATAAATAATCATTAGACATTGGGAAATAATCTAATCAGATATCCGTAAATTATACTTTTGTTATATTATTTAATATTTCTGTCTATGAAGGCTTGTGTGTGTTTTTATATATGAGGAGCAGATTGTATAAGACCAATGCAATTTCGCTGCATTTTTTCTTCTAAAAATAAGATATTTTTGATTCTGAAGGAATAAAAAAGACTTTAAGCGACTTTTACTTTGTAGGGCTACGTTCATTTCTTGATTGGATTGATAATATAATGAGTAACGATAATATTAATAGAAAAGTTATAACAATAATAATTCAATATTTATTTTGCGCATCTCAAAACTTATTTTTGATAGAAATACATAATAATAAAATATAAAAAAAAACAATACACATTTTGTAGCCCATAGAGAAGAGATTTCATAAAATATGTTTTATTATATTTTGAAATATAAAATATAGGTGAATTTTTTTTAAATAAGTGGTAAACATGGAATTCTATTCTTGCCATGCCCATGGTGAGACAATCTTAGCTGTTTAGGCAAAAATAAATAATATATATATATCAGCAAGTTCATTTCTGTTTGTTGAGGTATTAATTTATCAATATAACATATACAACAGAATTAAATTACTGATAACAATTTATCCCATTTATTGTGGAAAATTGAAGTAGAATATATTCAGTGTGTGAAAATATCTTATTTCACACACAGCCGATAATAATACAGTTTATTAATGACCAAATGGTTTATTTACTTGTCCAATTAAAGCCTATGCTAATTTTTTTCCATCTGAACGTAAACAGTAAGTAATTTACTAAAACTAACTTGTTACCATTATCTGTTTTCATTTTCAAAGTAAGAATTATTTTACTTTAAACAACCATTTTCTCCTCTTGATAGTGACTGACTGCTCTCAACTGCTGCACATTAAGAATCTTTGCCTCTTTTTATTAGCTATGCTAATTTATATAATTCATTTTAAAAGTTCTTTTTATAATAGATTTTTTCTTCATTCTCGGGAAAAATTTTCAATACTATTAGTACAATATACATTGTTTAATCAAAACTTTATCTACACAAAATTTAAAATATTTATGCATTTTAGTGCACCTCCCCTAATTCTAGAACATAATCTTTACATCTGGCAGAATTTCTCCAATTTCATGGTGTAGAATATTTCTATTCTTACCAGGATTGGTATTTACATCTAGATAACTGTTCATCTTTACTCATGTCAACAACCTCTTGATCTACTTTAACTTCATTTTCTGTATTTCACTCCATGAGCAATACATCATCCTCCTCAATAGAGAGACAGTTTTCAAGTTCATTATTTGTCAAAAATTTTGATTGAGGATTGACTGCTACAAGTTTTTTTATTTATCATGATCAGTATATTAGAGAATCATTCACATAAATGATTTATATGTCTTCTGACATGCAATCCAGTTTCTAGTTTAATCACTCATATGACTTCAGATACTTTTTCAACTATGGTGCCACATATACATTGCTTTTAATATGTTTTGAATCCATACAACTTTATTGATTTTAAATTTCCTGAAATTTGCATTGTACTTATCTTCACTAGAAGTACTTTTTTCTGATTTCCTATTTACAGGTAAAAGTTTAGCTAAATGAGTATGACACTTTCTACCAAATAACAACTCTGCAATTGTTCTTCAGTTTTTCAAACTATGGATAAAAGGCTGATAGAATATTATTTATAAGAGTACTTCTTCTATATTTCTATATTTTGCTTTTCTCAAGGAATATTTTAAATTTTGGACTGTCTTTTCCGTGAGTCGATTACAGGCTGGGTGATAGGGTAGAATAAAAACATGATAACTCTCTTTATCTGTTATTGCTTGAATTATTTACTTTATTAAAAATTGTAAACTACTATATATATATATATATATATATATATATATATATATGTGTGTGTGTGTGTGCTGTATATACAGATACTGAAGCTAGTAAATATATATAATTAGATACAAGATATTAATTTACTTTAAATATAAGAATATTGATTTATTTTAGCTAAGTGCTTTCAAGAGACGTTTTGCTCTCGTACTCATATCTTGCATTTAATTATATATATTTACTAGATTCATTATATATATATATATATATATATAATATATAAATATATATATATATATATATATATATATTATTTTATCTATTAAGTAGTTTTCAAAATCTGCAGAAATAAACCCTGTTTCTTATTGGATATTAGAATTTCAGGATATCCATGAGTGGCAAACACTTTTTGGAGGGAGTACTCATAGTTTTTATGAGCTTATTATACTCAGCCCATTTGCTGTATGAATCTATGATTATTAATAATAAATGGTGACTAAAGGTCTTGCATAATCTATATGGATATGTTTCCATAGTTTTTGGCCTGTATCCATGGTTTATAAATTTTCCTCAGTATATCAGCCACAAACTGGAAACCGTGACAAGTTTTTACCATTTCTTCAATTTTGATATTTATTTTAGGCCATTACAGATATGAACATATAAGCACCTTCACCCACACACTTGTTTTTAATCTTCTGATAATAGGAACACACAATCAATCATCAGGATACAGCTATTACAGATTGGAAAACTTCAATGAGCATTGCAAATCACCATGGCAACAAAACATGGTTGACTTTTTGGCCATTCTTCTTGAATCTAACTCTTTAGCTTACTATATTCAGGGTCTTTATTTGTCCATAACATTTTCTATGATATTTATTGCATCCAACATGTTTATTTCAGTAAACTTCTGCTGAACTCCATCTCTCATATGTAGTCATGATAATGCATCCATATTCATAATATATTTTCTAGTTTGTAAACTAATTCATAGTCATAGGCTGCGATTATGTTAATACACCTTAAAAGTCTCTGCTTACATATTCAGGCATTTTTTATCCTATCCAAAAATTCCAAGAAAAAAGGTGGTAATCCATAGATACTGTAAAACTATGTCCATATATGTATTGATGAAATTTCTTTATAGCAAATATTATAGACAGAGCTTCTTTATCTAATTGATTATAATTTTTTCAGCTATCAGATGTTCACATTCACTATACCAATATGAGATGACAGCTTCCCAAAATCAGAAATATTTATAATAATAATCACATATCACTCCTATAATACACTAAGATATTTTCTGAAAGTAATTACTCCTTGGATTTCTAGGAAGCTATTTTGTGCTCTTCAGTCCATTTCCAGTATTTGTTCTTATGTAATAAATCATACAAAGATGTTAATGTATGTGTTTTATCCTGTTAATCACTTTCATAAAAATGTAACAATCCAAGAAAAGCTTGTAAATCTTTTACATTCTTTGGAATGGCAGCTTCTTTTGCAACTCTTACTTTCTTGGCATTGGGGTACTTTTCATCCTTATATGTTACATATTCCAAAAAAATGTATTTCTGAAGTTACTCAAATATACTTGGCAGTTTTTAATCTATTTCCCAGTTTATAATTTTCATTATTTGTTTTTCAAGCTCTTCTTCCAACTGGGTAATAATAAGTATATCATCTAAGTAGGGAATAACTATGCCTATGTTTTGCAATAACATGCTCATCTTTGCTTGAAATATGTTTGGAGCTATTGTTATCCCATAATGTAATTTATTGCATTTAAGCAGACTGATGTAGGTACATAACATTAACAATTCGATGTTTTTTTCTGAAACTGGTATCTGGTGGAACATAAACTTTAAATATATCTTTTTAAAAACTGAGGCTTTCTGTAGAAATCCCAACACCTCATGTATTTTTGGCAGGTGAAAAGCATTCTTACTTATATATTTATTTGCAGTAATTTAATAATCTCCATAAAAATGAATAATCTTATCTGGTTTAACAATCACAACCACAGGAGTATCTCATGATGAGTCAGCCACAAGTGATAATGCCTTTTTTATGATATCTCCTATTGTCTTTTCAACTATTGACTTTAAAACATAAGGAATGTTCTGTAGCTTACTCATTGTAAGTTGCACACTTTTAGCTAATTCAATATCTACTGGACTTATTCTTAATTCAGCTATTTTCTGTTGTAAACAACTGAGAATACTTTGTTCTAACTTCCATTTCTAGTTTGATGTTCTTAATTATTTTGAGACAGAAGTTTGACTAAGCAACAGATTAATGTCTCATTTTACAATAAACAGAGGTAAAATTTTAATTTTTAATTTACTTTCACTGGAAAAGAACCTATTCCAGAAATTTGTATCCTGTTTCCATTTACATCTGTGGCCACTACATTTGTCTTATTGAATTTTACTCTCTGCTTGGATTTAACATTAATTTCATTCCACTCATTCAGAGATAAAAATTAATAATCCAACACTGCTATCAGTATCCATATTGACTTTTAATGATTATATCCAGTGTAATTCAGCAATTGTTTGAATCACTTAATGTCTTTATATCTCTAATTTTCTACAAGCTCTGCCTCCCCTTGATTTAAAGTCTGGGCATGGCTTGTTTTCTTAATTTCTTGCATTTTTCTGCAAACATGAAATTTGCATACTCTTTTTATGTGCCCTACAATTCCTGAACAATAGCATGTTAATTCATTTCTTATGAATATTTTAGGTGATTTATCCATCTCAGCTTTGTATATATTTGTGATATTTTTAAATTCTCTTGCTAGCATTTGATGTTCAGATACATTATCCATTGTTAGCTCATGTGCTATATATTTTGTAATAGATGTTCTATATGTTATAAATACTTCACTTAGTACAGTTTTCCTAAAATTGCAGCAAACCTCCCTTATAATAGTTCATCCAGGAGTATGTCTTTAAATCCATCATAAATTCACAATGTCTGTATACAAAGCTAGATTGTAATCTTAGTAACTCTCCCAAGATAATTGTTTTCTCATTTGAAAACACAAATGAGTGATTTTTTTGTTATTACTGGCTGAAAATATGTAGTCAGATTTTCTATTAGACCAATGTTTGGTACATTTTGAATAACATAATTATTTAGCAATTTGCAGAACATTACTAACAGCAAAAAATAACAGTATTGAAACTTTAAACTTATCGTCTTTAATTTTACTGATCCTCATATAACAATTTATATCTTTCACATCTATATTCCACATTGAGAGGTTGCTAATGACAAATTCATGCATATTGTGAATAGGAACTGCCATTTTTCTACTTCACTTTTTCTACAAAAAGACAATTTTTCTTTTATTTAATATTCTATGCAAGCTCTCCTTAAACTATTGTCTGTGCCATTTGCTGTGTCCATGGGGACACAATTTCAGCTGTGTAGGCAAAAATAAACAATACACACAATATCAATATATATCAGCAAGTTTATTTCTGTATGCTGAGGCATCAATTTAATAATAATGACAAACAATAAAATTAAATTACTGATAATAATTTATCCTGTTTATTTAGCGGAATTGAAATAGAATATATTTAGTGGGTGAAAATATCTTATTTAACACACAGCCAATAATAATACAGTTCATTAATCTCCAAATGGTTTATTTACTTGTTTAATTAAGTTCTATGCAAATTTCTTTCTGTCTGAACTTTAACAGTAAGTAATTTACCAAAACTAACTTTGTTAACATTATCTTTTCTCCCTTACGAGAAAAGCATTGTTTTACTTTTGTCAGCCGTTTTCTACTCTTGACGATGACTGAATGCTCTTTACTGCTGCATGCTAATAATCTAAGAGCCTAATTAAATTAATTTATTTTAAAAGTTCTTTTTATAATACGTTTTTTCTAATATAATCATTCTGGGGTAAAATAATAGTACTGTCGGTAAAATATACATGATTTAATTAAAGCATTATTTACGTACAATTTTAAATATGTGTATCACCAGTGCAATTCTGTAAAAACAAATATTGAATTGAATTTTTCCATTAAATAATTTTTTAAATATTATTATAACTTCATATGTTCTTCTAGCACTTAATACTGTTTTAATATTTAATGTTATTAAATTTATAAATATCAAGTGATCATTATGAATTACAGATCAACTGTAAATTAAATCTAAATATCATATATGTTCGTATTCATAATACAAAAGTTAGTAGAATAACATACATTTAATAGAAGAAAAATTATCGTCTAGAACTAAATATGTTTTTTATACATTTGAAATTTTTGTTTGTATATTAAAGATAAATAGCTGAACACAGCAGAATGATCAGTAACAATTTTTAAGTCTAAAGATGTTCTTGTAAATACGAGGGGATATCCAAAAGTAACCCGAATTTATAATAAAAAAATATTTATTTATTTTTATTATAAATTTTATCTCTTTCAAATTACTGTCCATTTGATGCAATACACCAGTCTATATGTGTTTTTCATTTGATACCTTTTAAAGCCTAAGATATTTTTTCCCAACACTTCTAAGTGAATACGGCTAATGGATAATCTGGGTCATGCAGAATTTATTAAAAAGTGTTTCCCACTCAGGATATTGAAAGATGACACTTTGTTGGAATGAAGCTTGCATTCTTCTTGTAGCTATAAAATGAGGCACTTACATTTTATCACATCACATAAATGTTTCCAAACTTGCAGATAAAATTCCTGACAATACTAAATCTGAGAGAAAAATGACATTTGTATTAAAAGATAGCATTGGTTTGACTTTGGACTTCACATGTCATATGTTTTATAGATATGGTGAATTTAACATTTCAATTAAATGACACATAAATTTTGTTTTTGTGAGATTAGCTTGCTTGTAATCTGCTTCAAACATTATAACTGTTTTTTCTGCAATTTTCTGTAAAGCAAAACAGAATTTCATATTGTTTGAACTTTTCAGACATTATAAAAATTTCCAAATATGCAAAACACACTTTACAAAAAATGTTCTATCTGGCACCATGATTTTACATGGTGATGTCATTTGTCAGATTGATGGAGAAGGATTTCTGTAAAAAGTATATAACAGCAGAAGCATATACTAAAACAGGAGTTCAAACCAGAGAATCATTTCAATTAGTTTTGGGTAGTAATCTCTCACATAAAAAAAATATGTAGCTTTGTTTATATTGATTGTCATATTATTTTATTTACACCAATTGATAAAGAATTCAACATTTCACTGCATAACAATATAATAATGTAATTAATTAATTCTATTAAATCATTTCAACTTTAAACCCCAAAGATGTTCTACATCTTAAAACATTTAAACTTAATTTTAATCACACAAACAAAGGATATGAAATCTGTCAAATGGACAATGAAGCTATTTTTTTTAAGCGTGATTATTATGAGAGTGTATGTGCATTATTGCCAGTTATAAGTATTAAATTGATATCTATATATTTACCAGGTTAAATGTCATGATAAAAATAATATAAAAATTACACCTTTCAAATACACTAAAAAGTATCAGATTCACATCTATCAGTATTTTTATTAACATGAATATTCTTTATTATTTTTAAGAAATATAATAAAAATATATGGTTTGTGTAACAACTTAATATCATGATGCAGTGAAGTTGACATTACATTCAAAAATAAAATCAAAAAAACTAAGATCAAAAACATATTATTCTTCAATTTAAGTATAGAGATTCCATTAACATCTATAAATAATAGGTTTCATAATGTAGATAAGAATTTGATGTGTAGCAGCCATATTAGAATAAACACTGGAAATGATCATTTACAATGACTAATAATGATTATACTTACATTTATTACCAGTAAGAAACATATTTTTTAAAAAAGTTTTAAAACATTTGAAAATTATATTACTATCATTATATATTTTTATAATAGATTTAATATCTAATTTAGTTATTGCACTTCACAGTATCAGCCTAAAATATTTATATTTTTAGATTAGGATCTGCATAAATCTCTGGAAAATAATGTATGATGATATTTTTTCAATAATAGCAACACCAACATATAGATTGATATTAGAATGTTTAATATTTTTTTGATATAAAAGCTGATTATTTCAGATGCTTTTTATGTCAAAGCAAATTTTATTTGCTACTTTTGTTATTCTTCTTTACTTTTAGTTGGTCACTGGTTACTTTTTATTGCGAATCCTAATGGCTATTTCCTATAGTGTAATATACTTTCATACAACTTTTATATTTTATTTTTTTAATAACTTCTAATTTTACATTCAGATTGTAAATATAACACTTATTTTAGGTTTAGAAGGTATGCATGTTATACTGTATTATAAAATTCATTATAATAACTGTAAGTAAATATCCAATATGATAATAAAGAAAACATCTATAATATTTTAGATTTCTAGCACATTTTATTTTAAGATTGTTAAAAATATTTCATCAAAATTGAAGAAATATGAAACTAGTGGGTTTTTTTTTTTTTTGGCAATGCTATAAATTCAAACTTGACAAATTATTTTGATGAGACTTTGGCAATCTTCTGAATTTTTCTCTACACATATCTGAAATGAAATATCATTTAAAAAGTATATAGATTATGTGTATTATATATATATGTCAACAGATGGCATTCTACCAAAAACACCGTCAAGCATATGTTTACATAAACGTCAGAGCATGCATTCACTATCTCTAACTTTAATTCCACTTTCAGATCATGATTTCAAGCTATTTGCTGTCTTTCACTGATGATAGCAAATAGCTTGAAATCATGATCTGAAAGTGGAATTAAAGTTAGAGATAGTGAATGCGTGCTCTGACGTTTATGTAAACATACGCTTGACGGTGTTTTTGGTAGAATGCCATCTGTTGACATAAATACAAGCGTTAGCAAGTTTTTAACTTGTTTTTTGTTTTTCATATATATATATAATGTGCACAGGTAATTATTGATGTAAACAGAAATCATTGTGCAAATTATGGTGAGTCAAGGAACCAGGCTAAGATCAGGGTTCTTTGATACTACAATAATGATAATTACTACACATTATAAAGTATAACTAAATAAAATTTTAAGAAGAGGAGAAACCTCACCTTACTATTGCAAAAGTTTTAAAGCTTTGAGTATTGATAATACACATCCCAAAGTATCAAAAGTACAGTAATTTCTTTACTTATAATAAACTTTCTTTCATTATCTCTCTCCAATATGGTCTTACATCTCCAACTCCCTCTTCATTATCTTGCTGCCATAATAAGATACACTTTTTAATAAAATAATTATATTTTATCAATCTTATTGATTTGTTTATGCCACTTTGTCTTTCTTTGAAAAATCAATATAAATTCTTATTTCATAAAACAATGGAATTGTGATCTTAGGATTCTTATATTATGTTTTAATGTTAAAACTTTGTCAATATTTTGCATTATACACATGTTAATAAAATGAATGATATCCTAGTGATAAATATGAAGAAAACATAAATTTAGTCTACAAGCTAATGTCTATCTACTATAAAATAATAATAATCATAATGGAAAATTGTAATAAATATTTTAATTTTAAACAAAAATGCATAAACCTGTAAATTTGGAGAAAATATAATTATAGCATTTAAATACTAAGAGTGGAAAAGCATTTTGTGACCACTCGAAATATTCATCAAGAACATAAATATATTTTATTAAATGAAAATAGACAATGATTGATTATAAAAGCAGTCTTATTTAAATAAATTGTAGTTTTAAATTCAGTGATTAATAGAATAAAATGAATAATATTTTATTTCAAATGCAACTTCTATATCTGGAAAAATTATCATCATTAAATAGTTTAATATTTCATTTATGTGATTCTATTTTGAATAAATAGCATGAAAATTATATGCATTATAATTTACACAATATTTAGATTTCTGGATATTGATTGCCGAATACCAAGATATTATAGAGACATTGCACAAGATTTAACAACAAAAATAACATTTATTTTACAATAAACAATTAGTTTGAAATGCTTGAGTCTGGCATATTTATATATAAATTTAAGCATAGATGAAGGTGGTTCCCATCTTTTTCTTATAGTTCTGGTTTGTGTTTTAGAATTAAGAATTCCACATGCAGTCATTATTACATCTGATTGGCTTTCACATAAGCATGTTTAAAGTGCATCTTTTGAAGGTTTTAGCCTTTCACGTTATTACAATAAACAATTTTATAAACATGAACCCCATGAATGTCTGCTACAAAATTAACAAAAATACTATTACAATAATTCAATTCAGTTGCTTACAGAAAAATACATTTACAATTCAAATTTATTTAAATGAATAAATTAAATATTTATGACATATGAAAGATTATTGCAAAAAAATTATCCTTTAAGTTAAATACTTATTATCATGATTATCAGTAAAATACTTTGTGTCTTTAAAGTGATAGAACTTTGCTAAATTATAAATATATTTATTTACAAACTTTTACTTTCCTGCATATAAAATATATATTCTAAAACAATTCTATAATCTGTAGCTCTTACTAATTTATGCATTACTCATTGACTCTATTGTCTTTAATTACTAAAGTTGTACTAAATCTTTAAATTGTTTTCAGAGGTCACTCACACACTCTATGCTATTGTCTTAACAATGAGCAAAACTGAATGATCTTTAGCTTTTACTAATCCAACAATGATTTGCTCCTGGATGATAATGATGATGCATATTGTTTTTTAGGCTACAAATATAAATTTATAATTTTGAGTAAGTCGTTATCTGTTTTATTTCATGTATTGCTGGTAAAGAATAGCAATACAGATCCATACATCAAAACTCTCACCCTACACATAGGGAGTTAATAGTTCTCTGGAAAAAAGATGATATACTTCAAAATAATGTTATGAATCACAAGTATACTAAAATACCCATTTTACACCATATATGGTGGTACAATAAAATGGATACTTCCAAGAGGAAAAGCTAAATAAAGCAATAAACCTAGCAATGACATAAAACCCAAATCATGCACCTACTGTCTGAGGGCAAAACATGTTAGGACTCTTGTCTCTAGACATGTATAATAAAATGGGAATGAACTTCCACAAAAACAAACATAAAACATGAGGAAATTATCACTCAAGGAAAATAACAATACCAGAGAAAGTGACCCTCTATCTCCAAAATATATAAATTATTCCAGTAACAAAAATAAGAGAGCCAAGTTTTATCTCCAAACTATTAAGGTGGAAATAAAATCACATCCTTGAAAATGTACAATAGTCAGATAACACATTATCACAGATGGAAGAGAGAAACTAATTTTAAACTTTCAATAACATAATATTAAATTGATACACATATCAAATAAAGGAATAATATAGTTGACAAACATGACTAAATAAATGTAGCCTCAAGCAATTAAAAGGACAAGAAATGTACATCATCATTTACAAACATATAAGCATTCATTATAAAATATATTTTTCATAATAAAGGACAAAGCAATATTGTTTACAATAACATAATACTAAATCATTTTTAATATCATTAATATTAATAAGTGAACCTCTATCAGGCACCCTAGAACATATTATGTAAAATATAAAAAGTATACTTAATATTTAAAATAGCATATAATAATAATAAGTTATAAATATATGATTTAAACTTAATGAGAAAATTTTACCCAAACCTTTTTTATATATAGAAAATAAGAATATTAAAGATCTTCATCTTGCATAGCTCCTGATTTGTAGCAAATAAATTTAACAAGTAAGTTTGTGTGTCCAAATGCTGGCAACATAATTTAAAACATATGCATTAACAATGTTCTCTTTTTTATAAAGATTTTGTACATGCACACACAAAAAAAAACTGTTAATAAATGAATTGTTATTTCATGAATCACCAAACATATAATTCACAGGACAGTTTTCAATACTTCTTACAGCATTACTCTGGTTTTCCATTTTTATCTAAGGCAGATAATTACTTAAATATAGCAATTAATTAAACATTCTTATTTTCCAGTATTAGCAAGTTTTTCCCAAGAAAGACATTCAATACAGCAGTTTGTTCATAAAATTTCTTTTCCACATTACACAGACAATCTAGGTAAAATATTTAATTTAGTAGCTTGCCACACATATTATAATTTAGCAAGTTTTTTGAACAAAACATTCAAGAGTAATATGGTTTGGACACAATATTTTAATGTATCAGTTTGGTCATAAAATTTCTCTAAATTTAAAAGCAGGTTTAAAGTAAATATTTAAATATAGCAGTTTTCAATGAAAAGAATGAGCTTCAACTAATCATTATTTAATAAAATACATAATTCAGTAATAGTAATCTTTATCAAAATTAGTAGCATTTGGTCATAAGTGAGAATATAAATTAATTTATCAATTGTTTTTTTTAGTCAAGACAAAAAATAACTAATTAATTATTAATAATAATAA
Organism: Epiperipatus broadwayi; assembly: GCA_028023455.1. Classification (NCBI taxonomy): domain Eukaryota; kingdom Metazoa; phylum Onychophora; class Udeonychophora; order Euonychophora; family Peripatidae; genus Epiperipatus; species Epiperipatus broadwayi. The sequence continues at coordinate 196,165 of JAQFVV010000702.1, read as the reverse complement.
AATGTCATTAATGTCCAAAACAAATGTCATTTTTTCTTTTGAATAAATAGTTCCTTTAAATAAATTTATCTAAGACAAAGTGTTAAAAATAGTATAACATTTTAAATTATTATTATTATTATTATTATTATTATTATTATTATTATTATTATTATTATTATTATTATTATTATTATTATTATTATTATTATTATTATTATTATTATTATTATTATTATTATTATTATTATTATTATTATTATTATTATTATTATTATTATTATTATTATTATTATTTTAATGAGTTTTAAAATTAATGTTAAAACTGTTATAATTAACAATGAGGTAAACTTCCAGTAAATTTATTCTAAAAAAAGAAATTTAAATTGTTCATAATAAACTTAGGACTTAAATAGTAGTTCTTAACTGAAATAGAATAAATTATGTGATATACCTGTGATATGGTAGTTTTGTAGAATAATGCCTTATTCATCAATAGACAATTAGTTAATTTTTTTTATTTTAAAATTTTCCTTCACTATTGCAAATTTAAATTTTCAATTGACTTGAGTTAGAAAACTCAGCAGCTGATAAGAGTTTTTTAGGTACACATTTAGGTTGAAAAAAAAACAATTAAAAAGATTAAATTATACTTTTAATTATCAAAATTTTAAACTTCTATTAGTTTTTGTGGGGATGAAAGACAAAAGAAAATCATAATTTCTCTTTAAATTAACATGTGTGTGTGCACCTTTTATAGCTTGCTAGTATCAATAATTTTGATTGACAGAAAATATAATTTCCTCTTTATTTTTCCACCTTTCAATTAACAGTTAATTAGTATTTAAGTTCTGAATCTAAAAATAGTAACAAATTAAATATTTTCTAGACAATCAGACAAACATGTTATAGTCTAGTAATATTAATAATTATTTAAGATACAAATTAAGAAATCATATTGTTAAAAAAAATATTACATAATTTTATTAAATCTTTTAAACTGTTTTCAATTATATTAATAAATAAATATAGAGGTTCATTAATATTTTATTTAAATTTAAACTTAATAAGTATAACCTAGGATATGATTCAATCTTATAAAATGAAAAAATATTCTCATTAATTAAATGCACATTCACACAAATCTAGAAATTGTCCCATATCTTTTAAACTAACTAATTTAACTCTTTCTTTTAAATAACAATAAACCTATTTTTCAAATCAACTAACTTAGTTTAATCTCTAAACTCAATTTTAATAATACTATTTTAACCAATGGATTGATTATTGTTATGAACTAATTTAAATAAAATACTTTATGACAACTACATATTAACTTCTAACATTAAATTAAATTTAAGTAGTGTTATATTGATACAGAACCAAACTAGATATAGTAAATTGTATTAGAATAATCAGAACTTTTCTAATATTATTAGCTAAACTCTTGGATTTAAATTATTAAAATCTATTTTAATCATAACCTTTAATATTATATTAAATCATGCTATCACACTTCTAACGTAAAGCTGTCAACAAATAAAAAACTAAATTAAATGGATGAGCACTTTCAAGAAGATGTACTTCTCATATTCATAGCCAGTTATGATTCTTTCATTGAAATCATTATATAAATAAATACCATATGAAAATTCTATGCAAATGAGTATGAGTATGGCTATGAATATAGAAGTACATCTTGAAAGCGCTCAGCCATTTAATTTAGTTTTCTATTTGTTAACAGCTTTACGTTGGAAGTGTGATAGCACAATTTAATATTATAATATTGAAGACAAACCTTTAAGTATTTTAGCAAAACAATAAAGTAAAATACAGTAGTATATATTCTTGACAGAAACACTTTAAATAATTTACTATTTATATTTGCATATGCTAATTTAATCTTAATAAATATGATTTGCAAAGATACATTAACTTAATGAAAATTTCCTTTTATAATTTTTTTATCAAATATCGACTACAACTGAAATATTATTGCTATTATATAAAGATATTATATTATATCATAGATTAATTTAGATTATTGAATTATATTAAATCAAATTTCGCAAAATATTCAGCTAAATCAGTTCTTTCAAAGTTACTAAATCTGCATGAACTTGATGTAATACTTATATTAAAACTTTCATCCAAAAGTTAATCAATTTGAAAAGCATTTTAAACAATGGTTATTATTAACAGTGATTAAAGTAATGACATAGAAATAGCAATGACTTTTCAAATAGGCACTGATTTCTGATATTTGCTGCTAATTTCAGTGATTTTATTCAGTTTTTTATATATTACTTTTATTATAACTTAAGAATAGATTAAGCTTCATAGTTTGCATTATGCTAGTTTTTATCTGGTTACAATCTATAAAGGCTGTATATCTGAGTATTTGACACAATTTTATATATTTGACACAATTTTATATTTTTTAAGTTTTGTTTATAACATTGAACAATTAATTAAATATTTATTACATTCTTAAAATATAAAATAATTGAGAGGTGAAATAATTAAAATAAAATAATTGAATTATTGATAAAAACTTTAAAAATTGTAATGGTAGAATTTTTTTTATTCTGGAATGACTATTGAATTTTCTTTCTTAGTATTTTGAAAATAACGTTATCTTTCTTATTACATTTCCAAATCCAAATAATATTAATGTCATTTATTTTCCTTATTACTTTTACAATGCTTCATATAATTATAATTCACTATTAATAGTTTCAATTGTCTCAGCAATCTTCTCTAGAACTATAACAAACACAATACAAATACATGGACACAAATATAGATGACAATATAATTATTACCTCTTTATATATAATACATTTTAACCTTTTTTATATTTATCAATTAATACTCCCTTATTATTCATTAAATTCACATTCAATATGTATAATTTTTTTTAACCTATAATATTATTTCTTTTTATGTTTTGTTACTAATTATTTTAATCTATTTTTTATTACGTTTTTAACATATTTTATATCTATCTTTACTTATATTTTTAAAGCTTAATTGCTAACTATTCAAACTTTTAAATTTTAAGTTATACTGAGTAGTTCCCTCTTTCTATTTTTTATATAATTAAATATATTCTTATTTTTAATCCTTATTAATATTATCTTTATTTTTACTTTATATTAATAAGGATTAAAAATAAGAATAGATTTAATTATATAAAAAATAGAAAGAGGGAACTACTCAGTATAACTGTAAAATTTAAAAGTTTGAATAGTTAGCAGTTAAGCTTTGAAAACATAAGTAGAAGGTAGGTATATAATATATTAAAAAATATTAAAAAATAGGTTAAAATAATTAATAATAAAAGATAAAAAGAAATAATATTATAGGTTAAAGAAAATTATACATATTGAATGTTAATACAATGAATAATAATGTAAAATACAAAAATATGAATATATAATATTAAAGTTAAATATTTTAAAATATATATGTATATAATTATATGAAGTATTGATTAATATATATATATATATATATATTTCAATT
>JAQFVV010000702.1:96529-192158 GCA_028023455.1 Epiperipatus broadwayi | reverse complement strand
ATTTATCTTTTTGAGTGTGTAGTTACCGTATTGCTTGATTTATAATCATTATCTTTTAATTACCTTGGTGTGATAAAGTTATTTAGTTCTGTGGAGGGTGATCATCATCTTCCTTGGTATTCTCAAATTATGTGCACCAGATTTGGAATAATTATTAAAGGGTTAAATAATGATATTATATAAATTTCATGACATGCTCGCACTTTTCCATTGATATCAGTTCTTTTCCTATAAATAATAATGTTGACTTTATACTACTCCATAATCCAAGAGTGACAAATCCTGTAGACATTTAGGGATATTGCTTTAAATAAGTGTTGGGTATGAGTTCTGTTTAGTTAATAGTTTTACAACATCATTAATTTAAATTAAAGACCTGAGTATTAAAATGAATTGAAATCTTTTTAATAACATAAATTCATTTACAATAATTACAAAATTAATTGACACATCAGATTTCTAATAATGCTAATGTTAATTAAGAAAGCTGTCTCAAATATAGAAAATACATATCATGACTGTATTATAAAGTGATTTGTAGAAATGATTCTAAGTTTATTAGTTGATAAAAAATGCAATAAAAAAAATATACTTGTTTTTTAGCTAAATTTTCATGGAAAATATTAATTAATTGAAAATATTATATTATTATAGCTAGAAGGTAAATAATAATTATGATTAAAATATGCTGTTTTATTGAAATATGTAAATTATTCAAAATTATCTGTACTGATGAAATTTAATTGATTCTAACCATTTCAAAATATGCATATGTGCAAGTTAACTTTTTATAACAAATATTATGCAATGTGTGTGTATTCACTCTAATGCAAATCTCATGTTTATGCACAATCAATATAATGGGATCATGTATAGTTTAATTAGAATCAGTGAAAATGACTTTAAAACGACCTAATATTACATAATATATATGACATGATCAAAATTATCACATCTTATTATTAATAACTGAGATTTTATCAAGTATATAACTTCCATGTGTAATTTATACACACATATATAAATAAAAGAATGTCTTATTTATATAGATTTTTAGGAGATTTGATAAGGTTATTAGTTATTTGTTTTAATGACAACTACAATTTAATCAGAAATGGAATTGATAACTCTAAATATTGACTCCAAAACATCTTTCATTATCACACGGAGAAATATTAATATATACAAATCGTCACTGTATTCAATGGATAAAGATATGTTAACTATACCACAATTGCTTGCAAGCTAGCTATTTTAACTTTACATTGCTTAGGTCAATGCATCGTTGGAGAGCTACAATTATATCACTAGCTTTTTATTAGGATTAACTCATCAACCATGAATTATTATTTATTATCAATATTGATAATTAATGTAAGTGGTGATTATCAAACATATAAACTCATCAACACATATAATAGTGCCTTATACTAATGGCAGCATATTATGCATGTGTACATACAGATGATATTCAGCTTGGAACTAAAGTTATCATTATTTCAAACTAATAAGATATATTTGAATGCACATGAAAAATTATCACAGTGGAGAATAATAAATAATTTCCATTAATTCTAATTCATTCACCGCAAGCTAAATACTATGTTTTGTCTATAATTACAAATCCTTGCATTCTTTATTACATTGTTTATAATAAAATTGATAATATTTTTTTACTGGTCGCTAAATGATTCGTGCTTATATTAATAATTGTATTCTTGTAATGTGGAATTATTAATTTAAAAATTTTAATCATCTAATTATTTAACTTTTTTTATTATAGTGACAATGCCAGGAAATATAGCTTCCTATTTTTCCACTCATTATTTTTTAATCACATGTTTTAAAACAATCAAATCTTAATATGTTACAATCAAAATAAATTGAATTCAAGGTTAAATATTTCTCTGTATTTATTTTCAATTTCACAAAAAAAAGATTTCTCTAATTTATTTTCTAAGAGTTTATATAGAATATTAAAATAATACAATTGAAACTATAAATTAAATTAAATTTTTTGATAGTGATTTTTGTATAGTTCTTTTAAAATCCAATTGTTTCAATGAAAATTTTTATATAATGCTTAAAAAGATATATTTTCCTATAAAAATGATACTATTAAAAGATCTTTAATATAAAAATATACCATAAATCTAATTTAAAAATGTGTATTTCATCCTTTCATTGTTTATACTGTTTATCTAAATCTTAAAAATTATTAATTTTCTTATGATTAAACTTGTATTTTCAATATTACTGTTAAATTTTTGTTTGTAGAAATGTGATACTTGATGAAAAGTTAGCACAAAAGGTAATAAAATAATAATCGGTTAAATAATTCAGATATCATGCACCCCCTCTAATTCACTCACCATTTATAGAATTATAAAGGAAAATAAGTAGATGGAGAAAGGGAACTTTTATCCTGTTAGATAAGAAAGATTATTTTTAGTAGTTTTTATCCTTTTTTCCAGACTTTCAACTTTTATGTGTATAACAAAAAAAATAATAAATATAACAGTAATTAACTATTATATGCAATGTGTGAAAATAAAACTGATATTATTATTATTATTTATTTTTATTTGTAATAAATGAAATGTATTTAAACAATACATATAGAAATCTAAATGAATTTAAACAATAGGCAGTTTAAAATATCAGTGTTCTCAGCATTTTATATAAAAATAAAAACTTTTTACAAATCGTGCTTCTTATCAAAAGAGATAGCAGCTACAACAATAGACAGTCGTTTAAAGTAAAATTTAGAATGCTAAAATGGAGTTTTGCTTTTTCTTTTATTTAAATTATAAACATTTTTAAAAGTCAAATGCTGTAATTAAAAGTTTACCAAATTCAGAGGAAAGGAAGTAAAATAAGAAGTAAGAATAAGTGATAAATTCTTAAATAATTAAATCGTGTTTTAAAAGTTGTTGGAGTAATTTTTTTTACTATTTTAAATTTTTTCAAAAAGAATAACGAAAATTAATCTGCTGAAAATTGGAAAAGAAAGAAAAATGAAATAATTTTCTTAATATATATATATAGCACTTCTATATTATCTGATATAAATTTATGATTACAAATAATTATTAAATTGTACTTTAATATGAAGATGGGCTAGAGCAAAACATGCTATTGTGTGTCATGGTATTTCCTACCAGCTGCATTAAACCTCTATATCTATATATATATTTTTCTACTTTATTGTAAACACACAAGAAGATGCCTGCAGTCTAAAGTAAACAAGGATTGGAATACTTTATGGTGAATCAAATGAGGATCAAGGTGTTTGCCATTAAATACAACTACAGGAGACACCATTGTACCTATCTATCCTTGCTAAGGAAGATGATTTACTAAGTGAAACTGCTTTGAAGAACAACTTGCCTAACTATCGACTACTACTACTTCTATTATGATGACTTTTATTAACTTTGTTCCAATTACAATTTTTTAAATCAAAAAATCAATATTGTAAATTTTTGTTAATTTTTTTTTTATTCATGTTATCTGTTGTATTTTCACATTCTGATGCTGAAGCCTCATTTTTCAGAATTAGCAAAGAAGAAAAGGGGGAATTATTCATTTTGATATTTTTATATTTTCTTTGTAAATAACATTTAGGTTTACCCACCTGCTTCACATCAGGTTATCCACATAAATATTGAGGTAAGATTCTCTAAATTTATTTTCATAGGTTAAATTACAACACTTATACAGAATACATATTATATTTTTTATTTTGTGATTAACCTTGTATATATATTTTCCAGTATGTTTGACTAATCAACTAGTATCTGTCTCTATCATATATATAAATTGGGGGAAACTTGTTAAATAGGTTGTTAACATCTGCAAACATATAATTTAGCTAGCCAACATCTCAATGATATTAAATAACTAAAGTTTATTTTTCTATATAGTTATAATTTGTAGAGAATGAGTGACATATGTGGATTTCTACCATGGGTATAAGGGTTGGATTATAATAATCATTAATTAGTAAAATGGTAGAGGTTCACATGTGACACATGTACATATGATTATTATTATTTTTTATATTTTTTATCATTACTATTGTTGTTATACTTGATATTTATTTTTGTTAATAAATGTTTGAGAGTTTGTATTATTCCAGTCTCTGGTTTATTGAGTTGTCCTGACATTCCACAGTTTATAAATAATTATGCATGCACACACATCTATTTTTCTTATCATATAAAAGCTTGAAAATAAAACAAATATAATAAATGCTAGTTGTAATCTATATATAGGTGCAGGCTTTTCTGTGTGTATCTGTTCATACTTGCTAAAGGAGTTAAAAGCAATATTCTCTCTGGGTTTGAATATTAAGGCATAATGGAATTTAAAAGGGGAAAAGTGGATGAACTAACCTAAATTGCATTTTTTATTATTAAATAGGGATAGAGTTAGTCAATTAAAGGGTCTGAAATCATTGGTTAAGCATTACATCAGGTTCTCATTAGCATTCTATTAGATGACCTACAGTATGAACATAGTTGGATGCAACTTTTTTCCCTTCTAAGCCTGGTAGGTCTCTGCAGATTGTTGCATTAGGGGTAATAAATTAGAGCATATTAACTTATCCCCACACCATATTGCTACATCTGTATAGTAGTACAGTCTGCAAGTTAGTTGACCATCCATTACATCTGATGTTTGCAATGTTCAGGATTAGTTGTAATCATTCCGTTTGTTATATCTGGCATCATCAACTTTTGGGGCTAGTGGTCATTGTTCCATCCATTATAATATATATATATATATATATATATATATATATATATATATATATATATATATATATATATATATATATATATATATATATATATATATATGCTTGCTGCTATAGGGTAATATTGTAAACAGTGGTTAACTCTGGTCATGTTAATATTACAAGCTTGTATAGTTTGAGTAAAATTTGGATAGAAAAAATAATAGATTTCATTTGCCCATATATGTTTTTGATATCAAACATTAATTTATTTAAAAGTTTATATATTTTTTAAATGATATAATAGTTCCCAAACATTATTTTTTTAATAATAATATTAATATTATTTTAATGTGGTAAATATTTGTAACTGAAAAAGAAAAGTATAAGACAAAATATTTTTTTTTGTTTTCTGTCTTCAGTTATATTAATTACCTATAAGTTTTCATTTTAAAAAACAAAATATTAGGAATTTTTTCTCTTCAGCAAGTTCTGGAAATGTTTATTGAATAATTATAATTGTAATCTTTTAGAGATGTAAATAAATAAAGTTTTTAACAAAAAAAATATTTTAACATTTTTTTGTTAAATTTTTAATTGATTATAGTTGTGTTTTTTCTTTTCTCTTTATTCCTTTACAAATCAATAAGCAATATTTATTAAATCAAGGATAATTAAAAGATTGTCTTATTTTTATTATAAAAAACACTAATTAAAGACGCATTTTAAAACTATGATTGGAATTTTTTAATTTAAAAAGTGGGAAATAACACTTTTTATAAAATAAATCTAATTGATCAGTATTTAATTTGTTTATATACAAGACAAGATTGTGATTGGTTGTGTGCAAAATTGTTCCAAAAATATCATAGAGTAGAGGATGAATCAGTAGACCTCAGTGCTGATAAGACATAATGAATTTTGTTCCAGCTGTTGAGGAAAACAGTAGATGTGATTCTTGGGTCAGCTATTACAGAGAAAAATAGCAATGTTTCTTAACTCATCTATTAAACAGCCTGAAAAAGTTCACTGTTTAAAAATGTTTTCTAAAATGAAGACAAGTATGTTCTAAGTTCAACAATACATTAAACATCATCTAGCTTAATATAATCTGTTTCACTAAAAATATATATGATAAGATAAGAATATCCTTCTCTGACAAGTCTTGTCTCTGTCCAAGGATATAAATGCATATGTATTTATGTATTAGCCTAAAAAATTATTAGAAAAAATTGGATAAATTCTTGTTGTGTGTTAGCCTGAACATATTGTATGGCATGAATGGATAAATTAGTTGTGTACATTATCCTGGAATGGAAAAGTTTTCCAGAAAAAACCCTATGTTTAAAAGCTGAAATTTACCACTGCCCAAAAAGGACTCCAAAAAAAAATCCATGGTAAATTGTATTTAATGTGTATATTATATCTTCATTTACAGGTAAAAAAAATTTTTTTATAAAAGTAATAATTGATAAGAATGAATAATTTTATTAAATTTAACATTTTCTTTTGAAACACTTTTTTTCGCATTGATTTTTTTTCTCCCAAATTGTATAGATGGTTGATAGCTAATTTTAAATTTACTTATCTGTGATTGTGAAAAAGTTATTTTCCAACTTTTGTTATTTAAAAGGAAATACCTTAATAAAAACAGAAGTTAATTTAAGGAATAAAATTCAATTGGTTGATTATTTTTGCTGTATGCAATTATATTTTGATAAAAATGTATAAATTTGAATTATATTATCAAGTCATTTTTTTTTTTAAAAATTATTAATCAATTAGTTTATTAAATAATTGTTTAAAATGTTCATCTGGTAATGTCTTTATTCCTCCAACTATCTTTTGCATGAATTTGCAGCGTGTGAACTGATTTCATTTCAGCTTAGTTTTTTAGGGATTTATAGTAGAGTTAAACTGTTATATTTATTTTTCTCTTGTTCATAGTTACAATCTAGAGTCTTAGAAAATTGAGTTAATTCTAGAGAGCAATAAAGCTTAAGCCATATGAATATAAGAATTTATGTTGATGCTCAGACATCCAGATAACTCTGTATGGTGCAAGGTATCACCTTTAACACCCATTCATGACATTTTGTTTTTTATTAGAAATTTAGTTGGTCTGTATCCTCATATTATCATATGGCCAGAGCACTAATGATGAGTGTATCATTACCCCAATATTATTTTAAATTTATTATGAGTAATGGATTACAACTTAGGTATGTGCCTCCAGAATATTGTGTATATCATGACGTATGTTTGGAGTGACTAGATAATTAGCCTGATTATAGTGTACCTATTTAGACCCAGTAACAAAGGATGATTGTTGACTATTGAATTTATTATTATCAATATAATTACTGGTGATATGATAGCTTTTTAGTATTATTATTTGTATAATTAAAGTTTTATTGTTTGCTGATCTCATGTTTTTGAGTTATTTTTTTATATTCATTAATATTATATTTGTGTTAAGAGGGATGATGTTAGTTTCTTATCTCCTCATGCCACTCCTCATTCCCATACTATTACAGTTGAAACATTCATCCATTAAAGACTGATTACTGCCACTTGCAAAATTCATGGAAAATGTCTATAGAAAATATGAGTCAAAAGTAGTGTTAGCAATATTATTACAGATTTAGGTAGAGTTAATTATATGAATATATTGAAATATCTATTTCACTTTTAGTTAGGCTGGCTATAAACAAATTATTTTAACATTTAAGCATTATATTGCATATTAGTGAAATAATAGAGCTGAGTTAAATATCACATAATAGATTGAATTTTGAAATTTAGCAAAGGTATATATATATATGATATTTTATTTGTTTAAATAAAAATACTCATATTTGAACCCTTATTTTAAGTTTAAATAAAAATGCTTTTATTTTAATTTTTAGAAAGAAAACATAAAAAAAGTATTTGTCTAAGTTTAATTCTTTATTGAGATAAAAAAGATTTATTTAAACAAATTTTTTAATTAACAAGATTCAAGTAAAATGAAAAAAAACTACAGGATATCAAAATAATGGTTTTACATAAAATCAATTGAAATCAAAGATAAAAATTTGTATCATATTGTTCTGTTATCAAAATTAATTCTTCTGAAAATGATGTTTGCATGGATTTGTAATTAAGCTTTTTTATATATTTATTTCTTTGTGGCTGTCTTCAACAATTAAGGAAAACTGTGCTATAAATAAAATAGCAGGAAACAGAAATCAACATATCTTGCATTTTCTCTTTTTCTTTTATCTGGTTCTGGCATTGTTCCAATCACCAATAGAGGACTTACTTTTCAATTAATTTGCAATTAAAAAAAAATCTTTCCCAAGTACCAAGAAACTTTTTATGCATTTCTAGTTTAAACCTTGGGATTATTTCTAGGTGTATAAAACCAGATTGCGGATGTTCTTGGTTCTTAAAGTTATTAAATGATGTCAAATATGTGTACTAATTTAGAATGCACTCTTCACCATTTATGTTTTTAAGAGAGCCCCAAAACTACCACTGACACAGCCGAGTAATAAAAAATCTTAAATAATATCTCCAAAATCAAATGTTTTGAACATTTTATCCAGTTACAAAGAAATCAAGTCATATGTCATATGACCTAATTTAACAAGCTTGTATATATAACATTTTATCCAGTGCACAAAAAATTGCAATTATTATTAAAAAAAAACAAAACAAGCATTATCAAAAAATTAAATTTCAAAAACAATATTTTGTAAATTTCAGTAGTTAGCAAATGTGGAAAGAACAATTTCCTATGGCAATTATGTAAGCAAAAAAAAGCAAATTACTGTCTTAATAAAAACTTACCAAATGACCATAAATATTACTAGCATAATTACATGACCAACAAAAATAAAATTATCATAAATAATAATAATTAGTACAAGACTTCTGCTCAAGATAAAATTTTAAAATATCCAAAAAATAAATAAAAGATAACAGAAATTTCATAGAAATATGCTTCTTAGGAGAGTGGTATGACCAAACAAATTCCCAAATACTAACAATGGTTTATATAAAATATGACAATCCTAAGATAAAAAAAAATAGGGAGAGAAGAAATTCAAAAATATAGGTTAGCAAATAACATTTCATCACAAATAAAAAAATTACTAAGCACATAATAAATATTAAAATTAATAAATAAAATTATAAAAACATAGTATGCACAAGTGAAAAAACTAAAATCAAAAATTATTAACATACAAACATGAGATGTAAAAACATGAGTTTATAAAATATTCTAATATTTTGCTATTAGATAAAATACATATATGTATATTTTAACAAAAAACATCTACTCTCTCAAGACATGCAAAGTGTGTCATTTACTATGTGTCCTGGGGAAAAAATTAGAGAAAGAAAAAATGATCTGTGATTACCTGATATTTGTGGTGGTGATATTTGACATTTACTATTAGAGGGTAAAATTAAAAATAATATCTGATTAAAAATTAAAACAAAGTTTAAAATATTAATAATATCTTAAATTAATACAAACATTTGAATGAGAGAAATTCATACAATAATGATAGATATACTAATTGTAAATAGGATTGCCATCATCATATCAGTATTTTCAAACATTTGACACTTAAATACAAAGTAGGTGAAAGGATAAATGTTTTGCCCAACAAACAAAAATTAACATGACAGTTTTTTAAAAATCATCTATGGATGTTGTTTATTTGTTGAGTTTTCCTAAATTTGATGTAATTATTTTGTTTATTACTAATATTAATAAACATTTCTATATATATTTTGAAATTTATTTTAATTTTTAGTTATTATTTTAATATTTGCTAATTTTTTTATATTTTTGATGTAGTGGCAAAATAGCAGTATTGTCAACCTCTGATCATCTATTTAACTATCTATTTATCTATATATCTATCTGGCCACCTTTTATTTGCCTCTGCCTTTCTATTTATCTACCTTTATATACATATCTATCAGTCCTTCCATCCATATTTACCACCAATTTATGTATATTTTTCTATCTATATGTTCACCCATTTATTTATTTATTTATTTATCACCCATTTTTATTTATTTATCTATTTAATTCATTATCTATCTGTCTTTCTGCCTGTATAATTATATTAGACTTTCTATTCACCCATTCATATCTGGTCATTTTAAATCTATCCATTTATTTAGACAAATAGATAGTTAGGGAATAATCCAATAAATAGATACATAAGATGGATATATATGTAGTTGAATGAATATATATATATATATATATATATATATATATATATATATATATATATATATATATATATATATATATATATATATATATATATATATATATGTAGAAAGATATAAATGAATGGATGGATGTTAGATGATTGAATATATAGATTGATGCACAGCTAGATAGACATGTGACTAGATGGGGTATATGTATACATAAATAGATAGATAGATAACTAGACAGGTAAATAGACAGATAAGTAGATAGGTAAATATATTGTTAATAGATGAATGGATAGATAGGTACAAGGATAGGTGGATAAGTTGATCGATTGATAAAAATGAATAGATATTTGAATTAATGGGTAAATATATAAATACAAAGGCATATGTAAATGGATATTTATTCATTTTTTATCTATTTATTTATTTATTCATCAAATCATTGATTTATGATGATGAATGGAATGGTGAGTGAATAGATAGAGTTAAATAGATGGATGGACGAATGGATAAATAAATAGACAGAAAATGGATAGATTTTTATCACTCTATGTTTTGTATTTTTATATTCAATCATTAATTCATTTATCTATCTATCTATCTATCCAGATCATCTATTACCAATCACTCTATCTACTCATCTATTTTTGTATTTATCTATCCATTCATCTATTAACAATCTATCTACCTATCTCCTTACCTACCAATTTATAAATAGTCTGTTTTTTGTATCATCTCATCTATTTATGTATATACCTGACTGTGAATCAATTTATACATCTAACCATCTATACGTCTATTCATTCATCTATGTCTGTCTAACTACATATCCATTTATATCTATATATATATCCATTCATTCATTTATATACCCATCCATCCCATATATTTACTTAATGGATTATGTTATCTACATGTTTATCTAAATACATGGATAGATTGATAAATAGATACTTGTATAGTTGAATAAATAGATGGATGGGAGAATAGATAGAAAGTTGTATATAGTTTTGCAAGCAGAATGAGGTAAACAGAAAGATAAATAGAATGGTTGGGTAATAGATAAATAAATGGATGATTATGTAAATATATGAAAAGAAATATAGATAGATAGATAGTGGATTGATGAACATGTATGGATGGAAAGATGGATAGATGACTGTAGATAGATAGATAGAAAGACACAAGCAAGTAAAACGGCCTAGAAATAGATAATTATATAGATGAATAGTTAAATGGATGACCAGAGGTTGATAATACTGCTATTTTATCACTATATCAAAAATAAAAAAAAACAATTAGCAAATATTAAAATAAACAAATAAAAATTAAAATAAAATTCCAAAAAGTGTTTACAGGTATTTATTACTAAATAATTACATCAAATTTAGTCAAACTCAATTAACAAATAAACAACATTTGTAGATTATTATTTATTTACTTTTATTTTTTTTTTTTAATTTTTGTTTGACGGACAAAAATTGTTACTTATCCCTGCTTTATATTTAGGTGTTAAACTTTGAAAGGCTAATATCATAATAACATGCCTGAAAACAGCTATTCTCCTCCCTTCCTCACTCAGGTATTTCCAGGTACTATATCTTTCAATATTGTAGCGATTTCATTTGTTCAAATGTTCATCTTAATTTAAGACTTAATATTTTAAATTTTGTTTTAATTTTTTGTCACATATTATTATTTTTTATTTTACCACTCTAAATAAGAAAGTTCAAAGGTCACCCTTACAAACTCAGATAACCCTTGGTCATTTTTGTCTCCCTGAATTTTTCTTCCAGGATATATGGAGGGAGAAGGGGGGGAGTTTTAGAAACATTGCATGTTTTGAGGTAAAATAAAATATTTTTAAAATATATATATATAATAGCAAAAAGTTGGAATACTTTAATATTTTATAAACTGATGTTTTTATGTTCAAGTTTTTATGTTAGTAATTTTTGATTTTCATTTTTTCAATCAGGAATAATGTTTTTGTAATTTTTAAAGTTATTTTTAATATTTATTAAATGCTTAGTAATGTTTTATTTGTTGGTGAAATATTATTTGCGAATGAAATGTTTTTTGAAATTCCCTTCCCCTCATTTTTTTAGATAACTTAGAATTTTAGTACTTTATGTAGACCATAACTAATAATTTGAAATTTTTTTGGTCATGTGATTACATTATCAAATTGTATTTGTGTCAATTACCAATTACTAATATATACTAAATATTGTTTTTGAAATTTTGACTTTTTTGATTATGCATATTTCTATAAATTTTTTGGGCATATCTTTTATTTTTTTTAATAAAATTGTAGGTTTTATATGAATAAAACTGGTTACTAAATTTTAAAAAACTCAATTAACAAACAAACAATATTTATGAATTTTTTTCGAAAGAAAAACCAAACAAACAATATTTATAGATGACAAAAAATTAAAAATAACTCGTGCTTTAATTTTTGTTTATAGTTATTTTTACTTGCTTTACATTTAAGTGTCAAATATTTAAAATACTTTATGTGATAAAGATAAATCAGGCACAGCCTTTCATCATTCTACACTCTGATTGCCTATTTATAGGTAATATTATAAATTATCAACATAAAGGACTTCTCATGTACTTATTTTATGTATTCTCTTATATAGATATTTATATTACTTTAAGATAGACTTTTTAAAGTTTGTTCTCATTTTTTAATCAGATTCTATTTTTTATTGCTGTAAAAAAGTAAGAGATCAAAGATACTCCATGATCCCATCAATTTTTTTTTGTCACTGTTCCTTTTTTCTGGCTACACATAAAAAATTTTATGCTGGTTTAATAATTTTTGTTTTAATATTTAATCATATTTAATATGGTTTTATATTTTTATTTATTAATTTTTATACTCTGGTAATTATCATTATGTTTGGTCAAGCATTTGCTACATTGTTTAATTTTATTTTTTAATTATTTCCTAATAAGTTTGATATTTTGATTTTTAGAGGTATTCAAGTTTTTATGATTTTGCTAATAGTGTGAAATTTTTTTTTTTCTATTTGATTGTGATAGTAATATTTTCTAAATATATGTATGTAATTTTGATTTCTAGAAGTATTTGATTTTTTTTTTTGTTTTGGCCATATGATTTTGCTAAGATATTTATGGTTGTTTATTAGTAATAATTGCAAAATATTTTTTTCACATTTGATTGTGGTAGTAATTTGTTCTTTAAGTCATGTCTTTTTTGCTAATTCTTTTTTTAAGTCATTTTTAAATTACTTATATGTTTGATATCTTGATTTTTTTTTGTTTTGGCTACATTATTATACTAATATTTTTGTAGTCATTTGACAATAGTTGCAAAATACTTTTTTTTCCATTTGATTGCAGTAGTAATTTGATCTTTTGGTCACATAATCATGTTGGTGGATTTTTTGATCATTTATTAATTAGTAATATGTTTCATATTTTGATTTCTAGAGACATTTGGTTTTTTTTTTGTTGAGTTTAAGTCTCAGAAATTTGTGTGTTTATTTTTTAATTTTCAATGGAAATTGTGAATTTGTAACTGTAATGAACACAATAATCAAAATACTTTATAACAATGGTGCTGGTATATCTGATTTTATTTAGCATTTGTTTGTGGCAGTGATGGTTTAGGGATTATTTTCAAGAACCAAAATAATAGAGAACACATTCTGAAACACCGAATTATGTGCCCCATATGAAACTTACAGCAATCAATAATGTACATTTAAAGTACATGAAAAACTGATTATGACCCAATAAATAGTTCATAATATGTAGAAAACTGACTGTGACTGAATGTTTAAAAAAATACACTGAAAAATACAGGATCCTGCAACACCTATTTCACTTTGTTTTTATAACATAAAATTTAAAAAATGTATATAAAAGAAATAAATATTTTATTATCACTGAAGAACTTTGTTGCCTGCTGCATAAAATCTGATCCAAAATAAATCATATGGAAGTCATTTTAATTTATAGACATTTCATAAATTTGATTTAAATTGTAAATGAATTTTTTTTTAATCTATAGATTTATATTATGATTTTTTTTAACATTGACCTCTTAATTAAAATTTGTATATTATTTATATTTTAAACTAACAAACATGAAAAATTATAGTTAAGGAATTGAGTTCTAGTTGTAAGAGTTCAAAAAGAAAGTAGCATATGGGGCTAAATTCCATAGATAAATTGCTTATTTAAAAAAATATTTAATTTGACTAAATAGTTTGGTTCTCACAAGTCCTCCTAATACTTTTTTAAGTTATAGATATATAATATGGGGAACATACCAATATCTCAAACAGCTCACTTGATAAGTGCGGTAAAGGAAAATATTTAAAATCTCTATCCAGAATATTTCTATCCTCTGACCAATTGGTTTTGAGTTTATGGCTGAACTCAGTGAGGAGCTAGGGTTTTGAGTTGATATTTTAGATTTAGTGTCTGAATGTTCTAGCTCCTCACTGAGGTGAGCCATAAGCTTGAAAACAATTGTTCTGGTATAGGAATGTTCTAGATAGAGATTTTAAATATTTTCTCTTACCACCCTTACCAATTAAGAGCTTGTTTGAGCTATTGGTATGCTCCCTATATTACATATTAGTAGATACAAGCTCATAAAAGCAATGTCATGCTATATATGACTTGATTTATTGATTATTAAGTTATAAATAATATTATTTATGTAAACTATATAAATATAAATTATAACAGGTATATCAATGAGGATTATTATTTAAAATTAATAGCTCTTAATACTACCAGATTTTAAATTTTTTATTAGGACCAGTATTTAAATATTTTATTTTGGAAAAATAAAAGGGGGGAAGGTAAAAGATCTAATGGCAGCCTGTTAAAGCTGACTTGTAAATGAAAAGTTTTAAACAGATCTTGGTTGCTGGTTACAATACATATATGTCACATTCTTTAAAATATAGCATTATACTTGGTCTATGTTTTCATGACTCAATGATTTGATTCAAATGCCTTTTTATAATCTACAAATTCAAAGCATAATGAACACTCACATTTACTCGTTTTTTCTATAACTACTTTCAATGCTTAAATGTGATCCATTATGATAAAATCTACTTTTAAATCCAATTTATTCTTTTGATTGTCTAGAATCTGAAGAGTTGTAATTATTTTGGTAAAGATTTCATATGAAACTGATAAAAGTCTGAGGGCTATAATTTGTAATATCTTCATCTCTTGTCTTAAATATTAATACTACTACTTCAATTTTCCAATAATTTGATATATCTTTTTTCATTTAGATATTTTGCAAATAATTTTGCAATAATTTTTTAAAAAATTTTTTTGCCTGCTGTGTTTAACATATCAACTATAATTTAATTATTTCCTGCAACCTTTTCTTTCTTTGTAGATTTAATGTAAGTCTCACTTTATTCAAAATGCTGATCAATTTAGAAAAATGTAAGAACTGTAGGAGATACTTTGTTTTCTTGTTTTTTTAACTATATAATTTTTTATAGAACTGTTACATACTTTTCATGATACTATCTCTACTTTCAGTAATAGTTCAATCTTTTCTAAATAACTTTTCTTCCAATACCAATATGTTATTTTACAGTTTTGAAGCAATTATTATATCACAGAAACAAACCTCCCCATACAGTAGTGCCCTTTAGTGCAAAGCAGAGTAATCAGTGGATGCAAGAAGGTTTGTGCATAAAATCCTTATCTAGTGCCTATTCATTCAATATTGCCAGACTAGTTTCTAGCTTGTGGCTTTCATCAGTGAGGAACTTGGATCTGAGATCACTGCACCTAGATCTTAGAATCCAATGCATTGAGTGGCACTAGTGTATAGAAAATTTTGCCTCTGTGATAAACTGCTTGTGTTAGTATAAAGAATGGTGATCATGTGATGTTTTATGGTTTAATATCAATCCTGCCCAATAGGATTATGGTGTCTGTGCTTATTAAAGAACCAAAGACACCAAAAATGTATGGATGCTGAACTGAGTTCAGATCTATACAACTATACAAGCTAATGAGTTTAGCTTGAAAACATTAATATGCTTTTATTTTGGACTCAAAGCTTTATAGTTAGCTTAAAAATAAAAGATGGCTGCTGTACGGTTTCATTAGATACTAAGATCTAGGTGCAGTGCTTTCAGATTCAAGGCTCCTCGCTGATGAAAGCCACAAGCTAGAAACTAGCTTGGGGATATTAGATGAGTAGGCGCTAAATAGAGATTTTATGCACAAAGCTTCCTGCAATTGTTGATTACTCTAGTTTGCACTATGTGGCACAACTGTATAGAGTTTTTCCTATGTGAAAAAGAGCTTGTGTGAGTATAAAAAATGGTGATCATGTGATGTTTCATAGTTTAAATTATTTTATCTATAACTTTCTATGTCAGTTAACAATTATATTTTTATATTAGAAAATTTTAGATATTCAATTCTTAAGGGATTATTTGTAAAAATTATCCTATTCTTTCTTTTCTTCATATATTCTCTCATAACAGTGAAGATTGTTTTAGAAAATTGCTGTCTTTTTACAATAGCTATCTTTCTTGCAGTTATTAATAAAATAACAGTTATTTTTTATTGATTTCAATCAAATCCAAATCATCTTCAAAGGTTGTAATATTTTAAAATAAATTGAAAGTTCTAACTTAAATGTATTGGAGTTTCTTAAGATTAGGAAAATAAATGCCTTTTGCAATAATTTTCTTCTTTCTACTTTTGAATTAACACTTATTTTTCTTCCCTCTAATTAATGATTACCTTCTGTGTTGAATCTATTAAAAAGATTACAATCTTGTACTATAATTTTTCTATTAATCAAAATATAATACAATTATGCTGTATCTTCATTTGGATAATTTTAAGTATACATTTCCATTTAGAATTTTTCAAAAGAAAAGGATTTGTAAAAAGAAAATTTCTTTTTCTGCAAACTTTACACATCTATGACCCTCTTTATTTATATTACCATAATAAAATTTACCCACAACATTTGATTTTTCAATTGCTGACCATTTCTAGTATTATAGTCTCTCATGGCAATTTTAAAATGTTTTTGGTCTGACCAAAAGCATTTTGAATATCCATATAGAATCATCTGCTTGCATTGCATCCATATGTAAGTTAAAACATGTGTCACCAAACATAAATGTTTGACTTCTGCAATCCATAAACATGTGATGAATCTTATGGCTTCTTTTTTTTTTTATTATTATTTATATTGAATGGAGCACTAAATATCTGCCCTAATACTTCTATATTATGATTAAAGATTTCATTGCAATTCCTTATGTTTCTTCAGCAAACATTTTGCTAATATTATTTTGAAAAAGTAACATTTGCAAAAATCTATAATTTAAATTTGCCCTTGGATGTATTTTGAAAATTATTTCAGATAACTAATAAGCTTAGAATTTTTTTTTCATTTTTCATTCCATAGCTCATTTAGTATAATTAATCAGTTTTGATCAATAAATGGGTATCTAAGTAATATTAACAATAAATAAATACATTAATTTTTTATAGGGGATAAAGTGAACATTGATGTTCTGAATATGAAAACAAGAATACAAAGTGGCTTTCAATAACAGGGAAGAAAACGTTATTCCAATGAGTATTGAGCTCATCACTGATCTGTAGTTTTTTTAATAAATTTGTGTATAAAGGTAAATGGTAGTCAAGCGTTGTTAGAAGAGAGGTCAGCGCAGCTGCCTTGCAAGCAAGCAGTTGGTTGCAGACGGTTGTTGCGGGTTCGCCTCCTGGCCGATGCTATGACATATGAAAAAAAATGGTAAATGGTAGATTGAATAAAATTGAGAACTTTGAATAGAAATGTTTTTTTTTTTTATTTTCAACAATTTAGTCAAACTTAATTTTGGTACTCTACCAAAAAAAAAAAAAAAAACTTTCGTGTGATTAACATTTATTTTCAGTTGAGTTGCTTAGTGTATTTGAATTCTTGATATATAATTCCCGGAGAAGCATTTAATAAAGTGAAGTTTTGCTTAAAACATAAGGTCAAATGATTAGAACTTTTTCACACACATATATATTTAAGCACACATAATCATATTTCAAATTTAAATGCATTTTTCTTCTAGTTTAAATGTTTTTTTTATGAACATTTTAATGTAAATATTGGTTTTAAATAATATAAAAAACATTTCAAAATATTTATGAGTGCGTAAAAATAGAAAATAAAAAAGTCTGTTATCGTCATGCAATTGCTTTTTGAAAAAGGTAAAAAAAAATTAATTAATTTTAGAAGTAATAAACATATTTTTGTAGTTATGTTATACATATGTAATTTTTTCTATCTATCCATTTGCAGATAATGTGACTAATCTATTTTTCATATAACGTTATAACTGAAAATATTACAGTAATAGTTAGTTTTTATTATGCGCAACTGATCAATATCTCAAATCAGATATCTATCGCTGCTATATTACAATTTTTCTGATTTTGTTATTCAAATAAACAGCTGCTTTTAAAAAGTAGTGATTATTAAAATTTTAATATTTATTCTAAAAATAGATTATTGACTTTTTTTTTTGTATTTGACACAAGAAAATATTTTTTGTCACTTAGATTAAATAAAGATTGACGTTATTGGCTTTTTTTCCCCTTTCTAATTACAATTAATTATAACAAAACTTAATACACATTGTATTCGATATTCTATATTGAAATTTTGACGTAATTACTTTAGGTTATTTGTAAATTGTTAAGTATATGTTTAATAACCTTTTAGCAGAAATAATATATATATATAAGAAGAATTTTAAGCCGCGCATTATAATAAAACATTTAAAAATGAAGTGTAAAAAAAATCTTAATGATAAGATTAAAATATTATATTCAAGTAAAAACTCTGAGGGGAAAAAAATGGAAATAGTGTTATAAAATTATAATTTGAAAGATAGATTTGCAATAATTGGAACGATGTATAATTATGTATATATAGCTGCAACAAGAAATTTAAACACCTCATAAATTCTTATTGGGATTTTGATGAAAATAATTAGAATATATTTTTCATGTCGTCTCCATATTATTATCATTGCATCTGGTATTTAAAAATGAGTGTTTACGTGGTAAATAAACATAACTAATCTCTGTAGTTAATATCATAAAGTAATTTAGAAATTTAATTGCGTTTCACCAATGAGTTTAAAATCAAGATATTTGTGATCTATATTCAATAAAAGATCATGGTAAGAAAAATGTATGTGTATGTGGATAAATATTTTCTTCCTTGTTTACATTCATGTTTTTACTTATGATATATCAAATGAAACTATGACTTTCATTTTCAAAAAACTATAAGCTTGATTAACAAAGCAAGTATTACCAATCATCTAGTGATGCTACAAAACATTAGTTTCAATGTTAGGCTACCCTTAGATGATGATTATTTATCTTTGTAAATAAATTTCAAATGAAAATAGACTGAACTAATACTAAATTAAACATCATTTGCGATAAAAAAAAAACTATTCCATGCAATTAGTGTATGATATACATTATAAAGACAAAATATTGAAAACAGAATTGAATTCATTATAAATGTAAAATGAATTATTTTTCTAAAGATTGATGATATACCAATAAGACAGCATGACTTCCTGTTTATAAATGATAATAAATTACATAATGAAGGTTTAAAACTGATTCAGAACTAATTCTGCTAACTTGAGAAGAGCCTTCATGTAGATGTACAAAACATTTCTGATTAAGCTAAAACATATTTTAAAATTATTGTTGTATTTGACCAAAAACAGAGTACCACCAATATGTATATAATAAAATAAAATACATGAGTGTGTGCTGATAAATTTAGTCAAAGGTAAGTGAGATTAAAATTGCACATTAGAAAAAAATATTATTCATAAAATTATGCAAATACAGAATAAAACTAGAAAACAATTATACAAATTAGATATAAATAAAGGCTAATCTTACCTGATACAGTATGGTATAGTGTAGTGCATGTAGTTCTGCAATGGAAACTCAGAAATGCATAGCCAGTTCAGAAGAGGGAATTATAGTAAAAGTTAATGAAGAAGATTTATTTAACAGGGTAGACGTTAGTGCAGTGAAATAAAAAGCTAAAGTTATAGTTCAATAATATGAGGAATTATGTGTGCATGAACTAATTTTGAGAATTGTACAAGTAGGACAGTGAATGGAGAATGGGAAAAAATCTTTATCAATAAGTTTATTAATAGCATGAAACTAATTAAGAAGTTGAATATATATATAACGGAAAAACATAACATTACAATACTAGCCAAAAGACAAAATTTTAATAACATTTTTCCACAACCATGGTTTCATCTATTAACAAATTGACTTTTTTAAGAAAAATTAAACACTATGCATACTATATATATATGAAAAACAAGTTAAAAACTTGCTAAAGCTTGTATTTATGTCAATAGATGGTGTTCTACCAAAAACACCATCAAGCGTAAGTTTGTTTACATAAATGTCAGAGCAAGCATTCACTATCTCTAACTTTAATTCCACTTTCAGATCATGATTTCAAGCTATTTGCTATCATCAGTGAAAGACAGGAATAAGAAACTAGATCTAAACACAAACTCTGAGCATTTATGAAACAGTTTCTATTCAATTTGCAAGCATGAATCTTTTAGACATGTAATGTCTTCAAACTCAACATAGCAAGCCAGATAGCTATATGGGTCTGATATCAGTTCAGCATCACCACATAGTAGAAGCCTCTGCAATATATATCATTGCAAGAAAGACCTCAAAGGTACATTTATGAAAAAAAAAACAAGTTAAAAACTTGCTAACGCTTACATTTATGTCAATAGATGGCATTCTACCAAAAACACTGCCAAACGTAAGTTTGTTTACATAAACGTCCGAGCAAGCATTCACTATCTCTAACTTTAATTCCACTTTCAGATCATGATTTCAAGCTATTTGCTATCGTCAGTGAAAGACAAGAATAAGAAACTAGATCTAAACACAAACTCTAAGCATATATGAAAGTTTCTATTCAGCTTGCAAGCGTGAATCTTTTAGACACGTAATGTCTTCAAACTCAGCACAGCAAGCTAGATAGCTATATGGGTGTGATATCAGTTCAGCATCACCACATAGTAGAAGCCTCTGCAATATATATATATCATTGCAAGAAAGACCTCAAAGGTGCATTTATGAAAAACAAAAAAACAAGTTAAAAACTTGCTAACACTTGTATTTATGTCAATAGATGGCGTTCTAAGTTTTTAACTTGTTTTTTTGTTTTTCATAAATGTACCTTTGAGGTCTTTCTTGCAATGATATATATTGTAGAGGCTTCTACTATGTGGTGATGCTGAACTGATATCAGACCCATATAGCTATCTGGCTTGTTTTGCTGAGTTTGAAGACATTACGTGTCTAAAAGATTGATGCTTACAAGCTGAATAGAAACTGTTTCATAAATGCTCAGAGTTTGTGTTTAGATCTAGTTTCTTATTCCTGTCTTTCACTGACGATAGCAAATAGCTTGAAATCATGATCTGAAAGTGGAATTAAAGTTAGAGATAGTGAATACTCGCTCTGATGTTTATGTAAACAAACTTATGCTTGATGGTGTTTTTGGTAGAACGCCATCTATTGACACACATATATATATATATATATTAAAAGCCTAAAGCTAAACTAGTCAATAAAATAATTAAAATTACCCCAAATTCACATTATTCTCGAGAAGTCTGCTTGTAGCAGTGAAACCATTGGTTGCATTTTAGAGTTTTATATTATTTTTTTTTGGTTAGTCTGGTTGAGTTGCAAATTTGCTCTATCTTTTTTTTAAAAAAATATATAATTATTATGGAATTGATCTTAGAGATTTTTTTATATTTTTATTTGACTTAAGTTTGGCTGTATATAGATGCATAGTTGCAGAAAGGAGTTTGTCTCTTTGAGGTTTTAAGGAAACCAATTTTAGGGCAAATTACTAATGCCAATTCATACATTCTTGTCATTGCGACTGTTATTACTATATGATTATTTATATAATATATAAATATAAAGGAACTGCTCACTAACATTTATTAGCCAGCATAGTGACTCAATTAGTTTTTTTTATTTTTGAGTTTAAGGTCAATAAACACATGGTTTTTCTTCCTAGTTGGCTGATAATTCTTACCTAAAATATCAGTTGGGTTTTCATAAAGGCAGAATTAATGTTTGTTTAACTAATATATTTTTAAAATAGATATTTATAATCATGACAGATAAAAGTAAATTATAGCCAAATTTTCAGGAGGCTATATAAGTTTAGAGCCAAGGAAACATTTAATGGCTGACAGGGAAAGAAGCTAAGAATTTCCTGATTTCTGATCAAGCCCACCATTTGATAATGTTCTTTTATTCAAATAATTATATTTACAATTCATTTATAATATAAATAAAATTTCAGAAATTGTAAGAACATTTTAATATTAAATGGAATATTGATAAACTTTGTGAAAGTAGAAGAAAATGTGAAGAGATAAGTGATTTAAAAAATTTACATATATTGTACTACAAAAACACAAATATTGAAAGCACATGTGGAATAGCATTCTATATAAATAATAAGTGAAAGAACTGCATTATGGGAATTGATGGTATATCAGAGAGAGTAACATGATTGGTTATTCAACTTAACTAAAGATACTTAATGCAGATAAGTTAAGGTTAATGCTCTAACAAGTTCTCATTGTAATGAAGACATAGAGGTTTTTATATAAATGTACAAAAAGTTTTAGATTAGACCAAACAATAAAGGAAGATTTTAATAATAAAATTTATAGATGATTGAAAGATGAAAGTGTTGTGGGTAAATTTAATTATGGTGTTAGAAATGAGATAGGACACAGATTTGTGAATTTGCAGTTTCTTAAAGAAAGAATATTATAAACAGAAATGGAAATAGAAGTATTGAAATAAATATTCAGCAAAATTAGATTATATTTTTACTAACATAAAATATGGATGTTAAGATTGTAATATTATTAATAAATTTGCCACAGGATATGATCACCAATGGGATGTAAGATATGTGTTAATGCAAAATTAGAGAGACAAATTATTTTAAAAAACACAGAATTCACACTTGATATTTTTAGACTTCAAATACATTCCAATAAATTTAAATTAGAATTTTCAAATGATTTTTAAATATTAACAGACATTGAAGAAGATTCATATTTGAAGGAAATCAATAGAAAGATAACTGATATATTATTAATTATTAAAAACTGCAACAAAGATAGCTGATACAAAAAAGTCAGCAATTGACCTCTAAAAGTAGTACCAAAACAACAATTTATTAAGAAAAAAATATATAAAATATATCAAAATGATCCATTAATAAAGAATGAATATCTAGAATATTGTATAATGGCACAAAAAGAAATTAATAACAATATAACAAGTATAATTGAAAATTAGAAAGGAAAACTATAAAAAGAATAAAAATATCAAAAGTGTAAAGTAAAATCTTGACCTTGGTAGAACGTTTTTTCTTCAAGAAAAAGAAATGAAGGAGTAATTACTAAAAAGAGAGATGGTATCATGAAATAAGTGGAAGATTTCTACAGAAAATTATAAAGCAATAAAGAACAAAAAGTATCCTCTACAATTTCTATATTCTCTAAACTGCTCAGGAAATTAAATGAAGTGAGGCATACCATTAAATCAATATCTTAAAAGAAGCAAGTAAGAAAAAAACCATCAAAGTTATATTTCAAATGTTTAAACAACAAAGATATTCTGTGAGATTGTAAGAGTGCAGTATTAGTATTTAAAAAAGATGTTATAGAAGATATTAGAATTACAACCTATCAGTTTTTTATCAGATCTATACAAAAGATTTATCAAGATAATTACAACTTGTCTGTAGCAAACTTTGAATTTTAACAAATCAAATAAACAAGCTGAATATAAAGTGTTTTCCTGAAGGTTTTTGATGATGATGATTTTGTTATATATATATATTGCATTATTTCTATCATATAATATGTGTGTTGAATGTCTTTGGAAAAAAAATAATTTTATTTAAATATTCCAAATACATTCAACTGTTAGTAATAGTACTCAGGTTAGTATGTGCACAACATTTTGAGAGGCAAGAAGAGGGGAGAATAATACCATTCAGAGCATTGTGCATATACAACATGTGTGCTATTATTAACAGTTGAATGCATTTGAAATATTTTTTTATTTTTCTAAAAACATTCAATACTTATATGACGGAAAGGGATATAAAGTGGTCTCAGCACAATGGATCACGTACAAGAATTTATAACAGTTATAGAAAGCATAAATAAATATGAATTACCATTAAGCTTGGAATTTGTAGATTATAAAATGGCATTTGATTTTATAAGTAATTGTTTCAGTAAATAAACATTGAATTATCAAAATATAACCCAAGATGTTGTCGTATTTTTAAGAATATTTATCAAAATACAACAGCAGTGATTAGATTATACAGTAATATAAGAAAGATTAACCTTGGAAAGAGTGTTTGAAAAGGTAACTTCTTATCTTCAAAACATTTTGAAGCAATTTTGAGTGAAATGTTTTGTGGATTAAAATGGAAAGGTAATGCAGTTGAATTAAATGAAAATTATTTAAGTCATCTCCAATTCGCAGATGATGTAATTGTTTTTGCAAATAATGTTTCGGAGCCTTAGGAAATAAAACAGCAATTATCCATAAAAGGAAAAAAGTAATACTAAAGGTAAAATAATAAAATATCTTCACTGAATGTTTTCAAAAGAACAAAATAAAAATTGATAATGATGAATTAGAAATTAACAACTACAAATATCTTGGTTAGCCTATTAATACAAATAGAAACATAATAGATTAAATTAAATATAATATTACATTTGAATGGAGAGCTTTTGATAAAAACAACTTAATATTAAAAGGAAATATGACTATGTATTTGGAAAAAAGTATTTTTAATAAACGTGTTTGCCAATTCTTACTTATGAATTTGTAACTTGAATACTTAACAGAAAAGCAAAACAGAAACTTAAGACCATTCAGTACAGTATGGACAGATGTATTGTAGGAGTGGATTAGAAACCAAAACAGGTGTTGCTGATGTTATTCAAAGAATTAAGAGATTGAGGTGGAGCTGGGCTGGATATATTTTTAGAAGAGATGATAGTAGATGGACAGTTAAAATTTTGAACTGGATTCCAATACATTGAAAAAGGCCTAGAAAGAGATCCCATGATAGAAATGTAAAAAAGAGAGGCTAGATATTTAAGAACTAGGGTAAACTTTGAGAAACCATCATTCCAAAGGATTGATAATGTTTTAAAATTATGATAATGATATTGCTGCATTAATGTGATTTGTAAAATCATTAATCATGTAAGATACATTTATATTGAGCTATAATCAAGAAAGAATTGATAAAACATATTTATAATATATTAGGACTTGCATCCATAAATTACTAATAGTGTCTACTTCATAACTTTTATAGAATAGTGTAATTAGTAATTTTAGAGAAGATTAAGAAAAGATGTAGCTTCATTGAGATTGAGTAACCCTATAGATGTTATAATTTAATTTATCCAATTTTAGGAGTTTAATGACTATTAAATAGTGAAGTTAACCTGAATGAAGAGGTTCATCATCTAAAAAATAGGATACCAACATCTGAATGTATATTATAATGCCACTATTACTTTTTTTTTTTTTTATTTTATTTTTTTTTTTTTTTTTTTTTTTTTTTAAACTAAGTTTTTTTTTTTTTTTAATTATTTTTTTTTTTTTTATTGTTTTTTTTGGTTCTCATAAATTTTAATGCTATGATATAAATGAATCATACCACACATTTTAAGCATCATAATCGCAACTGTAACCTAGCTTCCAGATCTAACTGGTCACTAGCAACTCATACCACACATTTTAGTGATTAAATTCTCTTATGCAACCTATCGTACTCTCATTATCAAGAATATGAGTATAAAGACATGAAAATGTAATACTAATGAAATGATTCCTGGATTAAATAAAACTAGCAAGAAACTGTGGATCTAACGAAGATCACAACGTGACTAATAAAGATAATAACTTCTGGTCAAACCAGCCCTGAAATCCACACAAACAAAATGAGATGAGTTAAATTTGATATTCAGCAAATTAATAAATAACTAATAATTATATCTCTGGAATGATTACAAAATTCAACCTATAAATGAAATAATGGGTAAATTATGATGTAAATTATTAAATGGATGATGGAAAGAAGTAATAATTAAATAGTGGAATGAAATGAGTCTAAGAATGAAGAGAAAGATGTAAGAGAATAAGGAATGATTGGGATGATGATAGAATAAGAGTTAATGAATAGTTGAGATGATAAAAGAATAAAAGTTAATGTATAATCAATCAATTATAATAATGAATTAATGTCAAATGAGAATGAATAAATAAAAGAATGGATCAAGATGAAATTGAAGAACAATGTTAATGATGGAGACTGAAATCTTAAACTATGACCTAATATGGTATTAAATGGTAAAAAAAAAAAAAAGCTAAATAAAAATAGGGATTTCAAGCTTGACACAACCAGAATATTTATCATGAAGTTAAAACAAACTATACATTTTATACCAAAAAAAAAAAAATAATTTGCATCTTAAAGCTTAGTTGACTTTCATAAAACAGTGAAAGTAATCTATTTCAAGTCTAACTATAACAATTGATAAAATATAAATTTCATTACAAATTTAAATTCTATCTTGAAATTTAACAACTAATTCTTCTCAGGGTTCTAACACTCAAAATTGTTATACAACATATATTTGGGTCAGTAAGAGGGATTTTACCACTACCCAAACATAATGCACATAATATCTCTCAATATAAACTCAATTGAAAAATTATATTTAGCAATTACACATAAACTTTATAACTAATATAAACTTTAAAATTTATGACTGGGGATGATTTTTTAATAATTAAAATCAATAACTTACCAAATTCCTTTTCTTAAATAATTATAAACCATGTGATCAAGATCAGTGAATGATAGCTCTGTGGATTTAACTAAATCAATCAAATCAATATTATAGTTATCTTTTAATCTATTACTTAAAATAATCTGTACTCTAAGTTATTAACATTTTGATTATTGTGTGATAATGCATTAGATGGACCAATAAATTGTGAGGCTTACCAAAATTATTATGATATAGCATAATATAGTTAATAGTACTATATTAGTTGATGATGATTTCAATTCATAATCTTCTGATAGGTTGATAGCAATAGCAATAATAGTGTATAGATGTGGTAATTAGCAATAAGACTACATGCAACTAAATAAAATTTTAAACACAACCAACTTTATTTACAATATGTACAATTTTTTAATTCATAGATATGGCATGAAATAAAACTAATATATTAAAATAATTTATGGGATGAGACAAATACTCAGTATCCCCTTGACCATATACTCAGCAAATGATACAACCTGCTTAGAAAATAATATTCAAAATATTATTTGTTACTCTTTGGCATATTTTTTAAGAATAAGATATTAAATCTTATTTATGCTGACTAGCACTTAAATTACAAAACTAGCAGTATACTTAGAACTTTAGGATATGCACCAAGTATAAATTTAGAATTCAGAAAAAATTTTAAAAGTATTGCATTCTCCTAAAACTTTTTCTTTTATCAGAATATGATAAGGGCAATTATCATATTCTGTGCAATTACTAACTTATTTAAATTTGAAATGAATAAGTTTATTGCATTAAATGAAGACTAGACATTAAAAGTCAAATACACATAGATCTCATTAAGCATTACCTATGTCCACAGCTCAACCCTTGAATATGTAACTGATCTTACAATTCTATTGTCACATCATTATTTGATGAAGGTGAATCCACACTACCAATGTGCATCTCTTACTTGTACATCTAAAATTTTCTACAATCATTAATAGATTTGGTTTGGTCTGTTTATAAATGATGATGATCCCACAACATTATAAACACTATTTCAATTAAGATAACACTATGCTAGATCAGTGTTCCTAACATTAACATTATTTTTATACTTGCTATATGATTTGGACCTATTATACTTCACCATACACGGTGGAAAAACTAACTCTATATCAGTGGTCTTCAACCTTTTCACACCTGCGGACTGGTAAAAATAAGGATAAGTTTCCGCAGACCAGCAAAAATAAGGATAAGATTTCGCAGACCGGCAGAAGCCTATAGATAAATTTTTTTAAAGATAAGCATAATTGTTATAACTGATCAAAACAACAATGTTAAATATATAAGATAAAGTTTTATATATATATATATATGGAGTTTATATAATAAAAAACTTTTTTTTAAATTTTTTTAGAAAAGTAATAAAAATTTTAATTCTACCCCCCCCCCCATAAACATCTGTGATAACTAGAAAAACAAATTAATTTATGAATGATTGATTAGATTTTGTTTTCATTCTGTTTTCTTTTTTTTTAATTGGGTAAAAATGAGATGAAAAAATAAATAAAAATTGACTATATTAATTAAAAGTTTAAACTCTTATTATTTATTATTACAAACTTCTTACTGCCCGTCTAGCATGCGGATCTGCAGAAAAGTTTCACGGCCCGGCACCAGGCCTCAGACCAAGGGTTGAAGAACACTGCTCTATATTATCATGAGGAATTTAACACTAAAAAGAAGGCTTTATAAAAACAACATGACAGTTGTATAATAATATGGTTAATTCTAATACCTCTCTATGGGAATACAGGTGTGTGGGCCTTGCCTCATCATGAAAACATATAGAATTCAAACCATGGATATCCTTTCTTTCTAGGATTATTTATGCTTATAAGCATTAATTAATACTTAGCCTTTACCAATTTTCTTCTCATGAAATTAGCAATAGGTGACTCCATCAGCCTCTGCTTCATATAAATATTAATATATTGGATGCCATTCAATTGGAACATCCTATTAACTAAAAACTGTCACTAGTCATTCTCAATATCATAGCAAGATAAAACAATACCAACAATAACAGTGAAAATCTACATATTCCATTTTATAATGTAAAACCATTAATGTATCAACAGCCAAACCAAAATATATATGTCAAATGATCATTAATCATTTAAAATGACAACTATCCTTTTGTTAGTGAGAGCACAACATATGTAAGTATAAAGATCAAACCTGTATTTGTATTCAAAGTGGAGAAGTTCATTTCTATAGAAAATTATAAAATGAAAAAAAAATTATATCAATTTTTTTTTATATAAGAAAATAATTCGGTCATTCTAGTATACAGTATATATTTGATAAAAATGTTTGCATATTCACCTCTTTAATAATATACATTATAATTGGTTTCAAAATATGAGAGAAGTAAATATTTTATCACTCTCTAGATAAATGATATATATCTATTTTCCGGTTTTCTCTTAACTAAAAAAAAAATATACATAAAATAGATGGGTATATTTTACACATTTTTTTCTTCTTTAACCCAATATATATATATATTTATTTATTTTTCATGCCAAAACATATATGTTTTATAAACAAAATTTCCAAACAACACTCTATGTAAGTAATATATATATAACATGGCAGTAATAAAAAAAATAAAGAGTACACTTTTATCCATTAAATTTTATCCTCTTCATCCAAGTTATTCCATTGTGGTAAGTTAAAATAAGAATTAATATTGTGATTAGCAAACATTCCAGATAACGCATATATTTTTTTTTTATTCTCCTGTAGGATGTGGAATGAGCAATATTTAACACTTATCCAAAAGCAAAATTATTTGATAGTTTTAGTATTGATAATTAACAGAGCGATGAAAATTCATACTTCCAATTGTAGCAGACTTAAAAGATAAGTTTATCTACTTTTCTATAGAGAATTTTCCTGAATAATTCTTTAAGCTATTGTAATCTTCAAACAAACTTTTAAAGATCTTTATTGATTTATCCTGTAAGCGTTTCAAATGAAGTATAACAAGAATCATTTATTACATTTAAAAACAAGATAATATTTCCTTGAAAAAATAGTGGAATTTTATTACACTTAGCATATCTATCTTTCCTTTTCATTTAAAACTCTTTGTTAATTTTATTATTCCTGCACGGTAATACATATATGTGTAGCAATGTTTAAACAGCTGGAATATATTCTAATATTGTAAAACATTATTATAACGACGTATATTTCTCAATATAACTTTAAAATAAACATTTATTTCATTCCATTCATACTGGCAAAGTATGATGCGATTGTCAATATTAAAAAGAATTTATTTAATTATCACTATGACATTTTTATCATTTTAATTAATTGATAATTGATTATTTTTATCATTACATGGGTTCCCGTGATAAAATTTAGCAGACAATAGAGAATAAAATCATGAAAATATTTTCATGTTTACTTTATTGAAAAAATTAGATGATTCAAAATGACTTTTAAATTTATTTACTATATATATCATATCTAACACTAGTTTTTAATATTATTTCGAATCATTATTTTTTTTTATATATTTTAATTTACAAGCACATAATATCATTCTGCTTGATAATAAGAAAGGCACGAAATTCAAACATTATCAACTTTTTAGTTATGAATAAATAATTTGTGCATTATTTTTAAAGATAAAAGTTTACATGTATAAATAAAATAAAAACCAATGCTTACTTCCTCTTGAATTTTCCTGGGTTTAAAATAAGATTTAGGAGAGACAGTTAGGATGCATAAGGTTTCCATTTCTCCTTCTGTATAACTTCTTAGAATTATCAATCAATAGAAGAATGGTGTTTAAATGACTGCAAGGTTTTGGAGATTTTTTATTCCAGCATTGGTAGATAGCAAGATATTATCATTTCATTGAATTAGATTCCAGAATTTTCTGATGTTTAGTTTTTTTTTCCTTCCTTATTTTAGATCAGACTTGAATTCTGTGGTTGCTTAGTTTTTGTTTTTTTAATTAGTCAACCCCCCCCCCTACAGTTAGGTTAGGTAATATATAGCTTGTTTTTCTAATGCATTGTGGGAGTGAATTGGCCAATGATTTTGGTATGCATAATTAGTATTACCCTCTCTGGCTTCATTTATAATAACTATCCATTATTATTTAAGACAGCTTTAGATATACTACATAAAAAAATATGCTTAAGTAATTTACTATAATGATTTATTTTACAAGATTTATAAATTTAATTTAATTGTTTATTTATTTTATTATTGCTATTCAAAAACAATAAAATAGCAATATATTTATCTCCCAAATAATACTAATACTTTTAAATTGTTATTTTAGTCTAGTCAGAGCCTAAACTGGATTTGAAATCTCATCTCCACTTAATGCAAATTTCCCAGTGCATCCAAAACAATCTTTATTGAAAAACACTCATTAAGATTTTAATGCCAAATATATTATCATTTAAAATTATGGAATTATTAACTACAGGAACCTAAATAAAAGGTCACAATATATATATATATGATCATGAGCTCATCAAAATTAAATCATAGCAGAGTTGATTAATATTTAGACTAACAAAAATCTATACTTCAAACCTATAAAGAATTTATTAGATTTTATGCAAAAACTTATCTTCAGCTGGTGAGATGTATTAATGAAAAGACAAAGAAAGACTATTGATAGGCTTTAAATAATCTATTTGTAAGTTATTTATAAGAATATGAGCAATCATATTGTGCACATAAGAATGATAGTCATGTAAAAATATAATGAAATGTTATTAGTAATGATAAACCTTTTATTCTGCTTGTATCATCTTATATTTGGAAAATCTAATTTTTACCGAAATGCAATGAGTACATAATAACATCGATGAGTTTCAAAATGACATGATATCTGAACTCATAATTAATATTAAAACAGTCTGCATATGTGCATGTTGCGACAATACTACTTATTATCTTTTTAATATTTCATGTTCGATATAAATTTAAATTTCATTAATATTAACCAAAAACATTGTATTATTTAATCTAACTTTTATTCTAAATGTATTCAATACTTTTTTTAATCAAGTATAAAAAAGAAATGAAATAAAACAATTATTACCCTGATTTTTAATTAGGTAATTATTACAAATATAAACGACATTAAACTAATCAACCAAAAATTTAATATGAAATGAAAAAAATAATTGTTAAAAAATAATATTATATTCTCAAAAGCTAAAATGTGTTGAAATATTTATTTGCAAAGTCAAGCTATCAAGCTATAAAAATGAAAAGAAAGTAAAAATTAACAAAAGGCAGTTTTATCAAAATAATAATTCATGATATTTTTTAATTTCTGTGTCAATGTTTCAATATTATTTTTATATATATTCAAACTTCCTGACAAAACTATAATAATACAAAAAAAAAACTTAAATGGAGTTTAATATAATTTTGAAATTAAATTTTATAAAAGAAAATGAATTTCATATATAAGCTTGGAAAACATAAAAATGAAAGTAATTTGTAAATATATGCATTTAAGCATTATCCCAAGAAAAACTATTAATACATGCATATTTACGGAAGATTGGCAATTTCTAGAGTGACGTACGTTTTCGTATTCATAACATTGCAATTTATGTGAGTGTGTATATATATATAAAAGCAGTGATTTTATGCAAATATATGTAAATTATATTGGCCAGTGCTTTGACAAGGAAAAATAGAATTCCTTTCTATTCATGGCATTAGGATTGTTGGTTCATTGTCATGCCTCATTAATTTTTCACATGATGTCATTTTGCTCAATACATGTGATGTGGGTGGCTATGGACTCAAATGAATGGCCGATTATTTTGATAATCAAAGAAAATAGACTTATGTTAGGATTGTTTGTGGCTCTTTTGTAGAGATATTTGTGTTGAAAGATCTATATAGAGAGATATCCACATGATTCCCCATTGTAGATTGTACTGCATATTGCTTGGGGGCATGCAATTCTATATATGGTGTGCACAGCTTGATTGTTCTGGAGTCTATCTTTGGAATTATTTGTCAATCTATTTATTGTGTGAGGAGTGTGATAGCATTCTTGATGAGTTTTTGAGCAAATTTTATTTAGAAGTTTGGCTACATGTAGTATGTATGGGGAGCAGTATTCAAGATTTTTCTTCATTGTGTGGGTTATTCTCATTTTATTTAAAAAAATTTGACTCTCCTTGTAAGATCTGTATACTTAAAGTTTATTCCACTAATTTCATTTATGTATTGCTTGATGATGACTTTATGAGCAGCTTCATGTTTGAATAAGTGATAGTATAAAGGATACAACTTGAATAAAAGAGTGAATTACAACATGAAAAATGATGTAATATCAATTTGCAGTCTTCTTATTAAACAATTACTTATGTGTGATCTTGGAATTGTTAAGCACAATATTTTGGAAAACTTATTATAAATAAACTATCCTTTACAGATTTTATGCACTTTATAATTGATATAGGAAGACAATGTCATTTCACTTCTTTATAATTAACTGAAGGAATTGGAAGTGCATCTTTCTAATCTCTTCTCCTTCAACTCTCCCCGCACCAACACATATAGCACATCTCTTTCACATCTCTTTTTCTCTCCCAGCTCTTTCTTCACTAAAATTTATTTCCAAACTTTTTCTTTTATATTAGAATTTTGGATTGAGTGGACATTACATCATGATGATGATCATTCCCTTGCTGAGGTCTATTTCCTGAGAGCTTTCTTTTATTGGCTGTTCTGTTCCTATTGTTTTTCCTCTCCTATCTGACCTTTAATTATACATTTTGAAATGTCCAAAGGCTAGTTCACTTGGACTAATTAATAATCATTTCCATTTTATACAATAGCATTAATTAATTTATTGTACAAACTTAAAGATATCTTTTTATCTTTAAATATTTACTAAAAATTTAGTTTTAAAATCCTTTTTTAAAATAAAGTTTTCTTTTAATAATTTTTCATCTGTGCAATTTTATATATTAGAGTTTAGATGATTTTTAACTTTCAATTTTTAATTCTTAAAAAAGAAGTTTTTATTTGCAAACTTTTAGTTTTAGAAAAAAAATTAATGTAACAGTGTATGTGCCCATTACATATCAGTAAACATGCCTAAAAAAATAAACCAAAAAAAAAATAAATTTACTTAGGGTTAGTAATTATGGTACATGATTGATGAAAATTTACAGACATTTGGTTAGTAACTTTACAAAAAGAGACTATATACAAAAAAAATTAACTATCGTTTTTCTATGAACCATCTACATTTACGCCTCCTCCCCCCAAGAGTTCCTTTTTCTCTACATTTGGCATGACAAGCAAATTATTTATTTAGAAAAGTTGCATTGAAGTGAATACATTTTAAAAGATAATGGGTTTATACATGTATATTTGCAGCACAATTATATATACCAACAACTTATTTATGATTGTTTGAAATGCTTAAATAGGATTACAGTGAAGTAAAATCCCAAAGGGCACTCATCATAAGGTACCACATTTACAGTCATAAATTTAAATGGATGTGTGAACCTATACACAGTAAAGCATAATATATATTAACAAAAAAAACAAAAACATATTAATTGCAACCTTTTGACTTTTTAAAAAAAAATTACAGTTTTAAAATTATTAATATCTTTTCTTTTTCATTTTTAATATATGTGCTATTTCTGACAGGCAGTGATTTTATAAAATGTAATAGTATATGGCAGATAAAAATATTTCATTAAAAAATTTACTCAGGGTACTCATGGTTAAAGTGTAACAGTCCACATTGGGTAGCCAATTATAATGGTCAGATATTTTATGTCTTACCGTATCTTCCATACAGGGTGCCACCAGGTTATTTGAACCTGGAAAATTTTTTATATATATGCATGCAAAACCAGACACAATAAAATTTTCTACTTATGGTTGTAGCACATTGGTTTTAACTTTAAACAATGAATTTTACACTTTGAACACATTATTTTAAACATACCAAACATGGAAAAAGTATATACATATATTTTACAACTTTTTAAAAAAAAATATATATAAAAGAATTCAGTACTCAGGGTATCTGGGTGTTTCTATTAAAGCCTCACATTGTAGGTGTCAAATATGGAAAAAAAATCCTATGTACCAGTCAAAACATGCTTATCCATTTAACATGAGCTGGAACTCACAAATGTACTTCAAACCCAGTCAAACCTAAGATTTAGATCAAGGACCAGCCTGAATTCGAACCCACTCTCTAAGCCCCAGATCTAACACCTAATGAATAACATAATAGTGATGGCACATGAGAATTAATTCTTAATCCGGTCCACTAGCAAATCAGAGAAGACAATGAGATGTCTATTACTATGACTAAACTAAAATATATATAAGCATGGCTGTATGTTTGGAAGTGGAGAAAAGAGGAATTTGAACTACTCAAATAAGTTAGACAATAAAATATAGTTTAATATACTGACAGATTATTATACATTAATAAATTAATTGCAAACATTAGTATGTGCATGAATGAGCAAGTGGTAGATGATTACATAGTGTCATTCATGCTATTATTTCTCATATGCTCCTTATTAATTAAATAACATATACTATATATAAACACACATCTTTGGTGGGTCCAATATTAAGATGCCAATTGATTATTATAACAAATTACATAATATTGCTATTAACACTTTGATATACAGTTCTAAAACATGGTGACTAACATTATTCCGAGGAGCATTCCAAGATTCATTACAGATATAATACAAACTATTTTCATGCCATTATGATTATGAAAATAAATAAAATACATTCGAAAACACATTTGATTATATGACAAAATATTTAATGAAACTTCTTTTAATTAGCACTGGTATAAAAAATGCTTTATTTCCCCAAGGCATATAGATACTCTTAAATACAGAAATAAGTTATGATGAAGGGATTGTATAAGGCTGAAATAAATTTAATTAATAAAACTAGAAGTGGTTGGCATTTATATATATTTTTTAAGCAGAGCACAATTTTAATATTAGAGCATTAAAACTGGGCCATGAAGCAAAAGAAATAATAATATAAAGAAGTTTGCAGTGCTGACAGAATAACCAAGAAATAACGGGAAACGGTCATGCTTCTGGATGAGAATGAAGTCTAAGCACCCTTTCTTGGGCAGTGCTTAGAGAAAAGTGAATAAGGCATATCGTGGATGTCACTGTTGTGCAGGCCTTTGATACAAAGAAAGTGGATAGGCATAGCATGTGCCAGACTTAGGGATCACCATCAGAGACCCTTTTTATATGACATAAATGTTCCTGGGTAGTTTAACTATCCTCAGGCCAAGGCTTGAGAAGAAAATCTATGGGTTCGAACTTGTCACAACCCCCAGATTAAAAGACTAGAAGCACGTAATATACATAAACACGAAGATAAGGCCGAATGTAGGTAACCCAATACAGGTAAATGTCACTAACAATATTGAATAAATTTTACTGCTTTAAAATAAATGATCCTTGTTTGAGTACTATAATTTAGACAAAATATGCTATGCAGTTATATATAGAGAGATTTAGATTTCATTTACTAAAATATACTTGAAGATTTTATTTAACAAAAGAAACATTAAGATTTACCCCCTTCCCTTTTCTACTATTTAAAATAATTCAATCCCATCTTCATGGATTTTACAACAACTGAGAATATTTAAGTACTGTATTTGATATTTTAAGAGTAACAAAACTAGCAGTTATAAAAAAAACTAATTGATCACCGTTTCAGAATTGAATAACATTTATAAAATAAATAAGGTTTCAAAGCATTAATTAGCTTGAGTTCTGAATTTACCCCAGGTAGAAAATCCAGAGTTAAACAAATATTTTTTTGTACTAAAGCATAAATAAAATGTTGGCTCGTAAAACAATCTGGCGAGCATATTAATTAACAATACATTATATTGTAGGGAATGTTAAATCCTTAATTAATGGATATTTAATTGAAAGACAAAAAGGATTTTAAAAATTACATTTGTCAGGTTGCTGGAAATTGGCATATTAATAATAAAAGCACACATATAAAATCAAATAATAAATAAATGACCGCACCAAAGTTAAGGAAAGTTAAGAGCATATGAGAGAGAGTTAAATTTATAAAAATGACTTAAGGGCAAATTACATATTAAAACAAAACAAAATTAAATCACATATTAGAAAAAATCTTGATAGATGAATTAGGCTAGATTTAGTTTGAGGTGATGGCATGAAAAATTACCTTGCAATTTTAAAAGTCCAATTTAAAGTACAGCATGTGCATGGCAATTGAAATGCAAGTTCTTTGGTGGCAGCAAGCTTCTATTAGCTTAGGTCAGACATTTACTTCACTCTTGGGCAGCAGAATGATATGGACACAGAAGATGATGGCCCAACAGGGCTGAGAAGGGTGGTGTATTTACTACTACATCATTTTTAGTTTCACAGCGATGTTAACAATCAGTTCTCACTATAGTAGCTAATCTCTTGATTAAAAATTCAGCCATTTTATACTTTTGCTCAGGTATTTTAAGAATGCTTGTAATTATTTAGTTCATTGTTTTTGAAAGATGCAACTGTTAGATAATGTCCAAAAATAATTTCAAATCTATTTCCCAATTAGAAATAGATTTGACAAAAATGTTTATAACAAAGAAAATCTTTAATCTTAATCCCATTTTAAGTAAAAACTTTAATTAAAAATATCTTCCCCAGATTAACAATAGTGTTTCCAACCCTTTAATTATTTTTAGACAATTTACAATTGCATCT
The DNA here is from genome assembly GCA_028023455.1 of Epiperipatus broadwayi. Classification (NCBI taxonomy): domain Eukaryota; kingdom Metazoa; phylum Onychophora; class Udeonychophora; order Euonychophora; family Peripatidae; genus Epiperipatus; species Epiperipatus broadwayi. Next base: position 154,332 of record JAQFVV010000702.1, on the reverse strand, counting down.
TCCATTTTGGATTTAAAAAGAAAAGTATAGTTTAATAGGAAAAAAAATACTTTGAAAGAAAAAAAACTAATAATTAATAAAAAAGAATTAATAATAATTTTAAAAAAATGGTATTGAAAGTTAAAATTTATAAATTTTTAGGTGTGCATCTCAGATATATATATAAAATATATACATGACAAAAGGAGCGGGATGGAATATAGGGTTTGAACATAGGTTAGTAGGTGGAAACATGAAGCTGAATCTTAAGCTAAGATTGACTTCTTCAATATGCAGATCATTTTTCAGTTTGTTGTTTTGCTTCTAATAAAATTTCTGAAAATTTTCATCTTTGATCATTTTTAATAAAAAGTGTATATATATTTAAATTTCGGAAAATACATTATTTAATTTTTTTTTTTAAATTATTAAATTCATTAACATTATTGACAAAATTAGAATCAATATTTTGTTTAATATTTTTACATTTATTATTTTTAATTAAACAAAATGAAATTTGTTTAATTTTTTAAATATTACTTTAAAAAAAATTACGACGAAATGTACAGGATAAGTATTTATTTGTTAACAGCATAATACTGGTGAATACATATATACTTTAAAGAGAAATGAAATTCCCAAGCTCTTTCTATATTAAATTTAAACATCTCACTCACATTATATATTATATATATTTACAATATTTGGATGTCCTTGGATACGATGTCATTTTTATCTGTAGCCCATGAAAATGATTGTTTTAACATAATAAGCCTCTATGGGGAGATAATATATAAACAACTTCGAATATTTGAAAAAATATGAATAACATCAATGTTTACAATGTCTCTATAACCATTTTTCTAATATTCATTACCAATTTAATGACAAGTGTTATAAAATTGAAACATTCATGTGTATCAGTTGTATGAGATAGTGTGGATAGTTGAAGGGTGCTTGAAAATCTGAGTTCAAATCCTCTATACTTACAATTAAGCTCCCAGGTTTGTGAAGAGTGCCTGGTTTTCAAATAATATCATCATCATCATCATCATCATCAACCATTATCAATCCACTGCAGGATGAAGGTCTCTCCAAGTTTAATCCATCTTCTCCGATCTTTAGCTTCTCTTCTCCACAACACCCCTGCACATTTTCTTATTTCATCCATCCATCTCACATGTGGTCGCTTTCTGGGTCTTTTACAATCTCTTGGAATCCAGTTTAAAATTTCAATTGTCCATCTATTATCATCTCTTCTAGCAATATGTCCAGCCCAACTCCATTTCAATCTTTTAATTTTTTCAATAAGGTCAGTAACACCTGTTTGTTGTCTTACCCATACATTGTGTTTTCGATCTCTTCTTGTTACTCCCAACATACGTCTCTCCATACTCCTTTGAGTGGTCTGAAGTCTCTGTATTGCTCTTCTATTAAGTGTCCAAGTCTCAGATCCATAAGTAAGAACTGGTAAAACACATTTGTTAAAAACCATCCTTTTCAAACACATAGGCATATTTCCTTTTAGTATCAAGTTATTTCTACCAAAAGCACTCCAACCAAGTTTAATTCTATGATTAATTTCCTCCATTATGTTTTCATCTGTATTAATAATCTGACCAAGGTATTTGTAACTGTTAACTTCTTCTAATTCTTCATAATCAATCTTTATTTTTATATTTTGAGCAAATCGATTAAACATTACTTTAGTCTTTTTAACATTTATCTTTAGTCCTACTTTTCTACTTTCATCTGCTAACTCCTGCAACATTTCCTGCAGCTCTGAAGCATTATTTGCAAAAACAACTACATCATCTGCGAAATCTAAATGACTTAAATACTCTCCATTTACTTTCACTCCTTTAGTTTCCCATTTTAATCCACAAAATACTTCTTGCAGCACTGCTGTAAAGAGTTTTGGAGATATGGAGTCAACTTGTCTTACACCTTTCTCAATGTTGATTTTTCCAGTATCATTATGTAATCTAATTGTTGCTGCTGCATTTTTATAAATATTCTTTAAAATATGACAATATCCTGGATCTATACCTTGATGATCCAATGCTTTAATCACTGAAGAAATGTGTATAGAATCGAATGCCTTTTCATAATCTACAAATCCAAAACATAATGACAACTCATATTTGTTTGTCCTTTTTATGACTTCTCTCAATACCTGGATATGATCTATTGTACTAAAACCACTTTTAAATCCAGCTTGTTCTTTTGGTTGGTGGAAATCCAAAGTTCTCTGTAGACGAGTTGTAATTATCTTGGTAAAAATTTTATATAAAACTGATAAAAGGCTGATAGGTCTGAAATTTCTAATATCTTCTTTATCATCTTTTTTAAATATTAATATTATTACTGCATTCTTCCAATCTTCCGGTACATCTTTATCATTTAGACATTTGGTATATAACTTTACTAAAATTGTTTCTATTTCTTCACCTGCTTCTTTTAATATATCAATTATAATTCTATCATTTCCTGGAGCCTTTCCTTTCTTCATACACTTAATTGCATGTCTCACTTCTTCATTTAAAATTCTGGGCAATTCAAAAGATGTACTATATAATTCTTGATAAAAATCTTCTACCAATTTCATGATGTCATCTCTCTTTTTAGTAATAATTCCATCTTTTTTTCTTATTGCAGATATAAATTTCCTACCAATACCAAAATGTTGTTTAACATTTTTGAGATTTTTATTTTCTTCTACAGCTTTTCTTGCTATTTCACAGTTATACTTTCTTATATCATTTTCAGCTCTTTTCCGTACCATTTTACAAAATTCAAGATATTCAATTCTTTTTAATACATCATTTCTTCATATTACTTCTTTTCTTCATAAATTCTCTAGTCTCAGTAGAAATTTTATTAGTCAATTGCTGCTTTTTTCTACCAACTATGTTTGTTGCAGTTTTTAAAAGTGTATCAGTTATTTTCATATTAATTTTATTCAAATCTGAATCATGTTCAAAATCTCCTAACACTTGAAACCTATTTGTAAGTTCTAATTTAAATTCATTAGAATGTTTCTGAAGATTAGGAATATCAACTGTAAATATTGGTTTTCTTAATAATTTATAATATTGGTTTTCTTAATAATTTATAATATATATATATATATATATGAAAGTGACAAGTATGTATATAAAGTGTCCAAAGAACATAGACTTTATTGAGTATAATGTTGAAATTCGGCATAAAATTTCTGATAATTTGATTCCTCAAGCCATATGATTCATACCATTACAAGTTTGTCAAATACAGAAAGTCATAAGAATGCTAGCTCTAATGTTTGTGGAATAAGGTTTTATAACACAATATTCTATTTTTTACTTAATCTAATTAGATGTAAAAAATAAGATTACCCCAATTATACACTTAGAGTTTATCTTTTATTCACACACCATATTAAACTACAGTAAATAAAATTCATTACTTTAAGTAAAGAGTATTAACAGTTTATTCAAACTGAGTTATAATAATTTATATGTCCATTAAAAGTTTAAAATGACTCATGATGTTAGACAAATAAATTTGAAATCAAAGAAAAATCTGTGATTACTCTCATTTAGTAAGTATATGGAATATTATGACTTATTCAGATTTGAGAATTAAGTAAAATACAGATTCATTATTTGATGATAATTCAACTATTTTTCAAGTTTTCCTTCAATTTGTATGTGCATTAAAATCATTTATTCCTAATTATAACATGTATATAAATTTACCATTAATTATATAAGTAAAAGTACTTGAAAGAAGTTGGAGATGAATAAGTAATAGAACACAATGTTTATATGTATATAGCATTTTAAAGGATCCTGTGCATATTAATCGATACAGGGTGCATGAGAGATTTAAAAATCCAAGAACTGTTCATAATTTATCTTTAACAAACTCTTAGGTAATTTTGTTATTGACAGTCTTATTTAATCTATATTAGTTAGCTTTTTAGAATCCAATATTGTATAACTTCAGTCTTTAGCAATAGGTAGATGATGTGTGAACCATACAAACTACTTGTGTTTCTTTAGAAAATTTGTTTAGCTCCATTATTATATGTATATTCATAAAAGATAACTGTAAAATATATTCCACTATGGCATAATCTCATATTCAGGTATTAGGGTTTGCACAAATATTGAGTAAATTCATTAAAATTCTGGTTATATATAAATATAATTACATCATAGACATCCACTGAGCCTAGTGATGAATATTTGAAAAGTTAACCTTTGATAGTTTAAAATCCTTCCCAGCATGAAGGATATTCAATCTTTTATAACTATTGCTGGTTTTTTTGTTTCTAGAGCAATATTGTCATTGTTACATGTATAAAGTTTTATATTCTATTTTAATAACATATATATATAATTGCTATTTGAATTCAGCTGCATAATTTTTGGAATCTCATTGGAGGTGAATCAATAAATTCCTTTAGAACACCGTGAAATGTATTCCAGCTGTTGCCAAGCCATGATTTGAAAAAAAACGCTTGCCGTTCAAAATATACATAAAATACCCTCTTAGTTATTCATTTCCAGATTTTTCTTGTATTTATATTTCTTGAATAAAAGCATATTTTGTCATTCCTTATAATACACACAAGTTTTTACTATTGTGTAATTGTTATTTGGTGGATAATGTTTATATAATAAAACTATATGTTTTATAAAAGAATAAAAAAGAAAATCTTTTCTTTCAATGATCTATTTGTTGTTTTTCTTTGTTGTTAAGTAATACCCAAATTTACTATCATTATGTTTGATTTCCTCATGACATTATTGTTATAAAATTTACTAACTAATCTTTGTTCCAACAAAACTCATTTAATATTTAAATACAGAAGTACTTTATATCCCTGAAGTTTAGATATAATTATAGGGAATTTGAACACAGACTTTCAAACTCCTTTCAGTTATCCAATCTATCTCATACAACCAATAATAATTATTTATATGTACAAATATATATATAATTACATTTATTCACAGACATGTATAATATCTGTTTATTATTTATCTTATAAAGTGCATGTATAAAATAATTGTTTTATGGGGAAAATTTAAGTTATGTCTTTTACTTTGAAATTTTAAATATTGCTTTAAATTTTATTATAAAATTTTATTTCTCCTAAAATTTGAGTGACATCTTAAAATAATATTATTAAACAGATAATGCATTTTCATTTAAAAATATATCAATTCTATTAGGTTGTTATTATTTTTTACTTTTATCTTTATTACTATAGAAATATATTCTTACTATCTAATAATGTGGAAATGAAATAATGTGGAAATTGGAGAGACATCTATTAAATATTTTTCTAATTAGGGATCTTGTATAGATGTTAATTTTTTTTTTATAGTGCATACTTAAACTAAAATTGGTGATGTATATTCTAGTGGTACATATCTCCCTCACTAAAGAAAACTTTTATCTTTTTTTTTTTAAATTAAATGTATTATGAACTTAATTTATAAGTAGTTTATGCTTAAAGGTAAGTCCTAAACACATTCCTATCATAAAGGTTAGCATTTAAAGCAGTGACTCAAAATACATTTATGTGGAAATAATACATTCTCATCACTATCATCTTCACATCTTACTAGTCATTATGTTATCATGCTAAGCTTATAATATTAGATATTACTATAAATTCCAATAAATGCAGTATTTAAACCTTTAATCTTACTAACAATCATTAACTTTACATTCTGGTCTGTTATATTCTCAAAGTTTTTATCTAGAGGTTTCTTGCTATTATTTCAACAAATAGCAACTACTTCATTACTCATGGAAGTTATTTTGTCATTAAAAAGAATCTTTAATTCAACAAAGTTTGAGGCTGAATGGGTTTTGCAAGAATACAATTGCACAATGATTGATGTCACCAAAAAATTTGCCCTTTCATTTGTTTGATTATGGTGACATTATCTTTTTTCAAACTAATATAAATGGAGTATTCCAGTCCTGGATTATATAAATATAATGATGGCAAACAGTGACAACAATAAAATGCATTAACATCAAAAAACATTTAATAATTTGCTACCTTAAGTTTTTTCATTGCATCATTTGTGACATTTCATATCAAGTTACTTCTTTTCTTATCTCAGTTTTATTGTAACATTTCCTGTTCAAATGTCTTTTAATAATGTGTGCAAAAATATTATTTGTTATTAAAAATATTTGCCACTGGAATCTCATCATTAGACCTTACAATATTTAAAATATTGCCTGTCTGTGGCTTGTTAAGCAAGGGTGACCACTTATTTCTATCACACAATTGCAAAGTATTAAAGAAAGGTACATTACATGGCTCACCAGCCTGTAGTTTAGACACTGAGGTTACAGGAAATTGTGAGATGGTCTTAAATATAGTAACTTACTACAATTATCCCATACCTTAAAATTGTAATCCTCAGCTCATGTTACTATGAATCTATTTAGAGGATTGCAATCAACCTTTAAAACTAAGTCACCACAACTTTTCCATAAAGAAGGCCTAGTATTGGCTCATAGGAATTTGATAACATGCTGCTTATCAACAATATTGAAAACTTTCTCTGTATCAGGATCCCATGCTATAGTATAAAATGTTACCATTTTGAGGGGTGTGTCTTCATTATTATATCCCTCTTTGATTTTGTTTGATTAGAATATTTATAATATAAATCCTTAGGGCTGCATAGAGAATGTGGGTTTCCATAAATATACTTATTCCTTCTTTTGCCTTAAAATTTATAACATACCCTCTATGTATTTAGGCAATGCATCTTTGTTTGCATATAATTTTTATATATAAATGTCTTACAACCTCCAAATATTTCTTAAATTTTAGCTCCCATGAAGATGTAGCTGAGGTCAAGCCAGTAGATCTAGCAGTGAGAAGTCTACTGGTTCTACATACTGGACTTTTGATTTACTCAAAGACTGGATCAACTTAAAATGAATTAATTAGACTGTATAAATGTGTTCTGGAAGTCAGTTTACTGGCCTGAAGCTCATGAATCCCTAGACAGAAGGGACAATGCCAACATACCAAATTATATTTTCCAGATGCTTACAATTTCCTGGACTATACTTCCCTGATGATACTTAGCCATCAGATTACCAAATAATTGGTAGACATATGCTGCTGTTTATCTATACCTGTAAGGTACCACAGATAAACACGTTGCATGTATATACAGTGGGTTATTTCATTTTTATATTCTTTGGTCTGAAATGACATTTTAAAAATTAGAGATATATAAAACAATTTTATTTTTTGTTTATTAAAAAAAAGAGGCATTTTAAAAGTGAAACAAACACGTACAATTTTGCCTGAACTTAAAAAATCAAGAAAAGGAAAGATTAGATGATTTGATAAGTTAAATTTAAAGATGTTTATAATTAATCAACAAGTACCTGTCAAACAAAAATTGACTTGATATTTTTAAAAGAAAAAAAAGTTTATAGTATTTTTTTCTTTTAAGAAATTCATTGATAAAGAGTGGAATGTACTATAAAATAATAAATGCATTTTATATATTTTCAACAAAGAATAATTGTGAAAATAACTTAATAATCTTTATAATTGTAACAAATTAAAATATATGATATAGACATCAGTATGTGTCTGCAATTCCACACACACACATGTATGTTAAATATGTGTAAAACTGAACTTCATTTATAGATTTATAACAATATTAAATAATAAAATATACCTGCTGTAGAATTTAACTGTTATCAACAGTCAAAAAATTTTTTATTTCTTTTTAAAAAGAAGGAAAAGAAACTGTAATCAGTAAAGATAGAATTTGATTTTATTAATACACATATGTATGGGTGAATTCAATATATTTTAACCAAGGAATTAAGTAAAAAAATATATTATTGTAGGAAGTCAAAATAAGTAAATGTCTTGGAAGTGTATATACAGACATATATATGTAAAACTTTAATCACTTATTGTATAACAATTCAAATATATCCATTTCTAAATTGTACTGCACTCTGTATGTGTATATATATAAATGAGTGTCAAATAGACACATGTAAATTTTAATTATTTTTTTATTATTAAATGTCAATTCAAATAAATATTCATGTAATAGTAAAACACATGTATGTGCACCTATGTGGAACATATATATAAATCATGATGTAATCACTTGAAATTTGTATAATAACTATTGTAAATCACAATGTGATAATTTTTTTATTATATGTAATCAAAATCAGAAGGCCTAATTGATAATTGTAAAACCATATTCTAGAGACCTTAATATCATTTTTTATTGTTAATAAACCTATATATAATTGTTAAAATTGAATTAAATCATTATTTCTTGGTCACCACAAAAGTAATATAGCTTATGGTCTCTGAGCTAGATTTGAGCATCAGCTGAATATATAAATGGGGATGGATTTAGTGCTTTAGGGGCATTCAATTGATAAGAATCCATTTTAGCATGAAGAATATATTCTTCAAAGTTCATGCCCTATATTTTATTTAATTTAATCTTTATTATAATTTAATTTTGTAGTCAGCCAGTACATTAATGGTACTAAGTGGCCAGAGCATTGATGATGATCAGCTTCTTTTAATATCTCAGCATTATTGTTTAGATTTTCTGGTTATGTATTCTGATGGATGAGCACTTAATTGATGCCTTCAAATTAATGGTTTCAATAATATGTCACTAGCTGGCAAGAGCTAAATTGTTAGTCTGGTCTACAAAAGACCCATTTTCAATCCAATCACCAGATTGATTGTTGATTTATATTTTTATTGTTAAAATCCAGTCACAAGATGTACTGTTGATTTATTGTATTGATTTTTATTCATTGTTGATCATTCATTATGATAAATGGAATTACTTTTGAATGAGTACTTTTATAATTGATAATGATGATTAATAATAATTACTTATGGTTGCTCTAAGAAGTTAACTAACTGATCTTTTCTGTTCTATCTTTCAATGATCTCAGAGATACCTAATCTATCTCATGTCCTTTTTTAATATATAAAATTTCTTATATATATTTTTGATAATAAACATTACTTTATTATTTTAATCTGATATCTTTAAACATCATACTTTTAATAAATCTCATTACTTGAACTACTATTTATACTTTGGGAAAGATTTTTCATCACTCCACATTTAACATGATACCTCCATTTCATTACAGTAGATTTGAGGATAAAATTATAAAAGAATATATGATTGATGATGTAATCATGAATATTTATGATACAAATATAAAAATATCAGAAGAAACAAAAATTAATGCAAGAATAGCAATGGATATTAAAGTAGGTATAGAAATTATGCTTTGAAAGAATAATTATATAGAGACACAGGTAGAAATATTAAATGAATTACAAGTATTTAATAATATCATGCATAAAAAATTTGGTGTCATACTTTTATGAAACTTTATATAGATGTAGAAATATTACAGTTTGTATGTGATGGCAATTGTAATAAAATGAAATGTTTTTCTAATCATGATGTACAAAGTTTGTGAATATGGTAATTTTATGTGAATTTTATTAGATTCCAAAATATAAAAAAATTTCACCATCATGAATATACTGTATAAAATGGAAGGTATAGTTTGTAGTAGTGATTATAAAAAAAAATTGGTTTTATATGGTATCAGGATACTATATTTCTTTGAAGTAAACCAGCATAATGTAATTGTTGACACATATGAAAAATATGTTCAGTTTAAACCTAAAAATGTAAATAGGTATTATTCATTGCTGAGCTTGATTGACTTCAATGTTAATAAACTAATTGAAATGATTCATATTATTAGACTTTTAGTGTGATTAAAATAACTTTTAATTCTAAAAGCCATAACCAATATTTTTTTAATTAAAATTAGACAGCATATTTTTTACTTTTTTTAATGTACATAAGTATCTATATTTAGTTTGTTTATATTTTTAAATATTAGAGGTAAATATTTTATTTAAATATTATGTATTTGAGTTAAAATTAATAAGATATTAAATATTATTTCAGTTCTGACTAAAGTTTATATTATATATATATAAAGTTGAATAAAAATTTTTTTTTAATAAACATTATAATTTTTAAATGTAATAAAATTTATTTTTGTAATGGGGGGGGGTAATAAAATGATATATTTATTAGGAATATATTTTATTGGGGTGTAAATTAAGTAAATGGGCAGAAAGAAATTTTATTAATGTAGAAATGTGACATCATTGATAGATTTACAATATTTCATTATTATTTTAAAAAATTATGCACTCTTAATTCATAAAAGTTGATTTTGTTAAACTATAATTTAAAAGAAAGTCAATTGTTTAATTAAAAATAGTAATTATAAAGAACTGGCAATTATTTGATTTAAATACTTTTAAATAATCTGTAGAATTATTTATTGTTCTATTGACCATGAGCAAAGAATGACTTTTTATCAAAAAAAATATTTGATCATATGAACAGGATCTCTTGCTTTTAATAAAAAGAAAACATTGAATTTTAAACTTACAAGATATAAATTTATCCCAAAATTTAAGAACCAAGACTCATATGAATAACTTATTTCTTCACATTTTTATCTATATATAATAGGATTAATTTATAGCCATCAATTGCTGCAAAAATCATGATATACACTATTCTTCTGGATTTCAAATGAAGTGCCATAATGAAAAAATGATCGTCTGCTATATCTATAAATTTGCAGAAAGATATTTATAAATCTTTATTAAATATTTTTTAAAGTTTATAATAATTTGTCTTTCATATAAATATTATGCTGATAGTAATTATTTATAAATTGTCAATTCTTAAATATTGTATCAGTCACTATGTATTTATAAAAGCTATATGCAACTTAATATTTTCAAAACATTTTAAATGTAATGTTTAAAAATAATACCGATATGATAAATGATAGTTTATTTTTATTTTGTGGATGCCATATTTCAATACAGATTATAAAATATATTCACCTGGGTCTCTTTTTACGCGGACTTATTAAACACGATTTTGAAGTTACGCAATTCGTGTTTCACCGGAAGTGTGTTAAATAAGTCCACGTAAAAAGAGACCCACGTGCATGAACTCCGATAATGCGCTATTACTTTAAATAATAAATTTCACGCACTTATGTTATATTGAAAGTAATAGCACATTATTAGAATTCGACTTTCATCTTAGTAATTTCAATATTTTAAGTACTTTATAATAGTAAGATTTTATGCAATAATGAAATAAAATCATAATTTCCACATTTTATGTATACACACATTAAATTTTACAAGATTATAATGTAAATTTGTTCAAACATTGTACGTGTTAATTTTGCATTTTAAATCACATTCTGTTTTTGCTTTTTAAAAAAAAACGTAATCAATTATTAATCATTTAGTGTCCACAAGTTTATTTTTAAAAGGTCAGTAATAGCAGTGGGCACAATTAAAAATTAAAATCTGATTTTTAATTGTAATTAACAATTCAAAAATTATTTACTGCGACTTGAAATTAATGTGAAATTTGATTTTTAAACCGAATTGAAAATTAAAGACAAAAGTAAGAATTTAATTTTTAGTTGTTAGTTTCATAAACAATTAATAAAATCATCGTCTCAAAGATTAATTACTAATTACGTTGTCACCAGAAAACCACTGTTACAACATGAGTGTGAAGTTGGCGTTAGTTGTTTGCAAATGAACGTGTTTTTTTGGCAAATAGCTATAATAATTAAAACGTGTATAAAAAATGTCAATTACTGTACTGTAAATTATGCATAAAAATATATTATTTTGAATAAAATTAAATATTATAGTTAAAAAAAGTTTGACTTGCATCAATTTTTTTTAAATTTGAAATTTTTTATTAGTCATATTTTATTTCCTTATATTTTTTTTTGTGCGAATTTTAAAGTAATTTTACATTGGTGCTTTGTTTTTACGCGAATTTTGAAAAATCACAGACTGCATCCCCCCTTTTTCAATGTAAGTTACGTCTATTTTTGCGCGATTTTGTTTACGCGTGTTTTCTGAGGAACCTATCTATCACATAAAACGAGACCCAGGTGTAATCTATGCTATATAATATTATTTATAATTTTAAATTTATGATTGTTTAAATGGTAATTAATATTTATTTTATATATATATGGGATTTGACTTAGGCTGTATGCATTAACAACTAAGATATTGTTATTTGAAGTATTTAGTTTGATATTTGTTTGCTTAGTTCAGTTATAAATTTCATATGGGTTTATTTTTATAATGATTTCATTTCTTAAGCATGGGTAATGTCATATTTTTATAAATATATGATGTTTTAAAAATAGTTGTTTCTAAGGTATTACTTCTAATATTATAGTACAGATGTAATGTTATATATAACAAGCTTTCACCCATTTCTTAAACTTATAACTTTTAGCATATATGTTATTGTGTTACTAGGCACTGATATCAATAATGGCTTGGTTTGGTTTGGAAATATCCCAGATTGTTGATCATACATACATTTGTTGATTTTAATATATGGATTTAAATATTGGTAGCTATTTCAATGACATTATTGTTATTTTTTAAAATTAATTATTTTGTTTATTAATAAATTATTTTGTTTCTTTTGTTATTGACTATTACTTGAATTATAAAATATGGAATATTGATATACCAAATTTATAGGTGTCCAAATGTAACTCATGCTGGGTAAATTTATCTTTTTACTTCAAGATTTATTATTGATTGGGAGAATTTCATTTTATTATTCATAACTGCCCAATATTTGTGTGTAATTGTGACTTTACTAGTAAACTGATCTTCTTTCTTTAGTATTTTTTAAGTAATATTTAACAAAATTAAATTACAAATTTGATATAAAAAAGTCTAGACTTATTACCTAGAGCAGTGATATTCAACCTGTGGACCCTGGGCCACATGCAGCCCACCAAGCTTTTATGTGTGGCCCAGCAATAGACTGATGGTCAATAGATGTGACAACACTCATTTTAGTTAATGAATAACCATGTGCGATTGATATTTTTTATTAATGCACTAATAATGTTTTTTTTTAATTTCACAGATCTGAAGAACCTGCCAAATCTGTACCAGAAATGCCTGAGTATCTTCATATATGATTTGTACTCACTCTCAATCCACTAACTGTAGCATTATTTTGCTGATTTTAGCACCTTCAGTATTTTTTGCAAAGAAAAAAATAGTAAATATTTAAATTTAATGGTATAATAATAACATAAGTCCATCTTTTCAAGCTTCTGAATGATGATTTTTTTCTCCACAAGGAAACACCAATCCATGACTTCGGCAGTTGTATTTCTATATTTTGAATTTGAAAACGAAAACATAATTTACTAAGCTTTTTTTTTCACCCCACTTTTTTGTTTCTCAGATTTTAGTCAAAAAATTTACCTTTATACTAAAACATATTGATAAGGAATTCAGTAAATTACTTCTGGGCTTTATAATTGGATGGTAAGCATTTATTATAATTTGACAGTGTTAGATTATTATCATCAATTATAAATAAAAATTTATTTTTTAAAAACCTTTCTGTAATCAGACAAATTATAAATTTTCATTTTAGATACTAAACTAAAACAAATATAAAAAAGACAAATATATTTACTGCAGATTGTATAATTGACCAATCAGAACTTTGAAACTTTAACTCAATCAATAGCCCATGTTTTTGAAAGCAAAGTGAAACATTTTAGTTTTATACATGAATTAGTATACACATAGATGCATAGTATTTTATATTAACTATAATTTAAACATCATAATGATGTCTTCAAGCAACAAACAAAAATTATCAGATACAAATAGATTGTTTAAAAACAACTGGGAAGAGGAATATTTTGTTGTGTTGAATAACAAAGGTTCAGTAACATGTTTGATTTGTAAAGAAAGTGTCGCATTAAAAAAATATAACATTGATCATCAATACACCATGAAGCATAAATTGTTTAATGACACTTTTATTCATAGGTCTTTAATAAGAAGTAAAAAATTATCTTTTTTCAAGAAATCATTGAAACAACAACAAAATGTTATGTTGGTGGCAATCTCACAAGAAGCAGTGGTGACACAAGCATCATATGAAATTTGTTATATACTTGGCAAAAATATGAAATGGTTTACAGATGCTGAAGTTGTGAAAGAATGTTTCCTAAATGCTTCACATATATTATTTGAAAAATATCTAAAATACAAGGAATAAATCCTTTATGTTGCTTTTTCAAATTAAAAATAAATCATAGATATAATAAAATATCTTTACTAACAACAAAATGATATATAACAATAGCTGTAATATAGTCATATAATCATCACAAATAAAAATAACATATAAAAGTTATTTTTAGCAAATTTTAAATTTTTGCCCTTTTCAATATGGCTTAATTACAAAAATAACCTATACTGCATACATTTATAAAACATCAATTAATTTAACTAATAATTGGATAATGAAAAATGAATAGAGGGTTGTATAATATGTGTTGTTATAAAGATATTTAAGTGTAATTATAGGCTTGTGTTAATTTTATATAGAGCTGATAGATGTCACTATGTATGCAGTATATGTTATTTTTGTAATTAAGTCATATTGAAAAGGGCAAAAATTTAAAATTTGCCAAAAAGAGCTTTTGTATATTATTTTTATTTGTGATGATTATATGACTATATTACAGCAATTGTTATATATCATTTTGTTGTTAGTAAAGATATTTTATTATATCTATGATTTATTTTTTATTTGATAAATAATAAAAGTCAAATATGATTACAAATAAAGAAATTACAACTATCAGATTCTACCTGCATTAGATGTATCGAAAATATTGCAAAACATATTTTTGATAATATAATAGAAGATTTGAAAAATTGCAAATATTTTAGTTTGGCTGTTGATTCTAGTACAGACATTTCAGCAACATCACAGTGTGCTATTTTTGTCAGATACTGTGTGGAACAGAATTCAATTTGTGAAGATTTTTTGAAATTTCTTCCTATGAAAAATCAAACTAGAGGTAATGATTTTCTCAATAGTATTTGTACTTTTCTGGAGAATAATAATATTGAAATAAAAAAATTGGTTTCTGTGTGCACTGACTGATGTCCTTCAATGATTAGATCCAAAAAGAGATTTGTTTCTCTATTAAAAAGAAATATAATCTAACAAATATATTTATCATTTCATTGTTTAATTCACCAAGAAAACTTTGGGAGCACATATATCCATTAAAGAATTAGATGCTTTAATGAAAACCATCATAAACATTGTGAATTATATTTGAGCCTGAGACTTAACCACAGAAAATTTAAAAATGTTTTGGAAGAAATAAATAGTAATTATGGTGATGTTCTTTTGTATACTTCAGAAGTGATGGCTAAGTAAAGGTAAAGTTTTGAATTGCTTTTTTTTATTACGTCATGAAATTATTTTATTTTTACAAGAAAACAATAAAATTTATAATAAGCTTGACAGTGATGGATGTGGTGTCTTTTAGTTTTTTATGTGACATCACAGAAAAACTTTATGATCTTAATATTAGTTTGCAAGGTGAAAATAAAATTATTTCACAAATGACAATTTATTACCAAGATATACAAAATCAAATACTACATCATTTTCCAACATTGACAAATGCTAAGCAAGATGGTATTGACATTTCTTCAGAAACCTACATAATTATTTTAAATTATTTAGGTACCTTATTGAAAGAATTTAAAAGTAGATTTCAAGATTGAAAAAATATTAAGAATTGTCTTTTGCTTATAGAAAATCCCTGGCACTTAAAAATAGCAACTATTATATAATTAGCTGTATTTGGAGATGATTATGTTAAGCTATTTAATGAATTTGTTGAATTTAAAAATGACACAAATTTGGAAGCCATTTTTTAAAAAAAGGGAGGGAAAAAAGTATATGAAATTTTGGAAATTAGTGCCTGAAAAATATAAAAATCCTCATATTTATAAAAGTATCCAAATTCATATCTTATATAAGATCTTGGATGTTAAGATAAAAGACGTCACTTACCTCTAAGTAATTTAGACAAAAAGACATTATTGGCTATTAAAACAACTGGTCTAACTTTGGTTAATAATTTCAATTGATGGTTACTTAGCAACATCAGAGATGAATATATATTTTTTACTTATTACATCAAAATTTCCAACTATTCTTTTGCTTCTAGTTTAATTAATCCAGAAAAAAATACTTAACATATATACATAATGCCATTAAATGATATCAAGTGCAATATAGATTAAATTTAAAAATAACTTACATCATAATTCCATTGCAAAAGCAGATAAAACTGAAATCAATTTCATCTATGGCTTGAGTTAATTATTATAAAGCCAAAAGGAATATTTGGATTTCTGAGATTCAGCATCAATTTTTGAAAATGTTTCTACAGCTCGATTTAAATTAGCCTTAAATAATACCCAAAGATAAAGTTCATAACAATATTAAAATAAATATTATGCTATATCTATCTTCTGAATATTACTTAAGGCTATTTTAATTCAGGCTGTAGAAACATCTCCATATAATTAATATAAAATCTCACTACATTATTCATACTTGCTTGCCTATACATTCATGCCACAGACAAAATTGGCTTCATTTTATTTGGAATTAAACAATGACGTGAGTGAGATGCTTAATTAAATTTAATATAGTCTGAGCCTCGGAGGTGTATTTTCTTCTAAAGTATATATATATGAGAGTTTCTTATACATATCAATGGTATATTATATAAATATTTATGCTGTAAGTTTTGTCATAATTCTTTTTAAAACAATAAAAAAAAATAAACAAATTTTTAATTTGATAATTAAAAAATAAAAAAATGTAAAAATATTAAATAAGACATTTATTTTATATAGTGCCATGTTTTTATTAAAAGTGAGAGTATTTATTTATAGTTAAATCTACAAAGCGCATGTGCATTAGCTCTTTGGCTTATTAATATTATAGTTTATAAAAATATTAAATGAAATATTGATTCTAATTTTGTGAATAACGTTAATGAATTTAATAATTTTAGGACAAAAATGTTAAATAATGCATTTTCCAAAATTGAAAAATTTAATGGAAAAACAGCAAATAGAAGTAATGATCTTTTTTTTCATTCTTTTATCAAATAGTTTCAGTTTCTCTGTTTAATATTTGTGGTAAATAAAGCTTAAATATAAGTCAGACTGATAAAGTCATGTTCAGCTAGATCAAGCACAAATTTGATGATGAATTAAATAAAAAAAAGAGTTAATTTTGACTTTGAAATAAACTATCCACAGGATGCAAAAAAAAGAAAAATGCTTTAATATATCATGATTACATGTTGAAATCGTGGACTAATAGTCTGTGAAGCATAATATATATATTTCCAGCTATATTTTTTTGCATCCAAATTAGTTCAATTTATTTATAGAAAAGCAATAATATTTTCTGTAAGAACTGCCAATAATAATTTTTATATGTACATTTTCAATATATTTTTTACCTCTACAATGTGTGTGTAATCATTCTTGTCCACATTTTAAATTGTGTTATTAAATATGGCTTTCTTTAAAAATAAGTTCTAAACAAAACATTTTTAGGTCTCAGCATTACAAAAAATCAATATTAGAAAATAATGCATATTTAATGACTATCTTGCCCTGTGTTGTATAGTGCTAATGTTAAAATATTAGATTCTGGAGTGTAAGATTGTTAGATCTATTTCAGCTCTAGTACTTACTTGTACTCAGACTTCTTATGAGTTCCTGAACAATAAATCTAGTTGATTATAAATTTTTACTTAATTAATGAATATCTTTCAATTACAGACTCTTAATCAAGCCCGTAGGTATATTTACTCATGTGTAAAATAGATAATATCAATTATATGTAAATTTTATTGGTTGCAATTTAAAACCATTCCACTTTGCTTGTGCAATATTGTGTAAACTTAAAATAATTATGTGAAGGGAAAAAATTTAATAATGTTTTTAATTATTTTTACTAAGCCAAATTTTTAAAATGATTTATAAGAATTATTCTACCTTCCTACATTTTTCTATTTTTTGTTATTCATATTTTAATATTTTTAACTGTTCTTGACAAACATCTCCAACTTACAGAGAACAAACATTGTATATACAAATTTATTACGTACATGTAAATGACAAATAGTTAGTATAAAAACAGACCATTATGCTTATTTTGTAATAAACACATATAACAATTAATTAATTATTTAAATTCAGGCAGTTTAAAAGTTTTTATCAAACAATTTGAACTACAATTTTCAATTACTATTTTTAATTTTTACAAGAAATGTATATTTTATTATTACAAAGTCTTTTATTGATAAAATTTCAAACTGATATAACAATATTTAATAATATTTTCACACTGTTATATACATATCTGAATTAAGTTGTAATATTAAACCTTATATTTTTGATTTACAGATAGTAACAAAATCTATTGTTCAAATATTTGGATAAAGACTATGAAATTGAATAAAGTGAAACAATTAATTTGTTATATATATACTTTAATATAAAAATATAAACAAATATTCCATCATATGAAATATATATATACTTAATGTTTTCACGGTTATATTTGATGTAGATAAATTATAAGTTTTTGGGATATACCGTGTCTTATTTTCCATTGAGCACCGATATTTCAACGGAATAGCAACCGCCATTTTCAAGGTTAACTTTTGAAAGAAAAACCTTTAGATCTTAACAAATAACGTGACTGTGTGTGAGATGAGAAATGAGATTCCAGTTCAGCATTCACAATATGAGGCTCATCAAAATGTTTATTTTCCTCAGTATTTTTACCTGTTAATTTTAAGTTAATATTGGATAAAAAGAGAGGTTTCCACATAGCTGGAATACGGTATGCTTCATCAGTTCTATTTAAACTAGTAGGTCTCTTTAATATTTCAATTGACTCTCTCATGGTTCTTAAATCATATCTTTCCAAATTAGCAAGTAGTTTTGTATTGTCAAAATTAGGTTTGTGACCAGTTTCTAAATAATGGGAAGTAAAAACTGATGTGCTAATTTTTTGTTGAAAAGCATTTTTATGTTCCTTAATTCTGACATTAATTTGTCTATTAGACTGACCCACGTAGCCTCTTGAGCACTGGAAACACGGAATTTCATAAACTCCTTGGTGTTCCAAAAGTATTCTGTCTTTAGGTTTATACAAAAAATCACTAATTTTTTTTTGCCAGTAGAAAAAGTGGTCTTTATATTAAAACAAGATAGTCTTCTACTGATTTTATCAGTAACACCCCTAATGTAAGGCAAAATTACTTTATTAAAAGAGGAATTATCAATTCTATTCTCTTTTTTCTTTTTAGTATTAATGTTATATAAAGCCTTACATATGATGTTTTTATTATAATTATTAGAAAGCAGAATACTTTTTGTAAGTTTTAATTCTTGAGAAAGATGTTCTTTATCAGATAAATTATAAGCTCTAGTGAAAAGATTTTTAGCTACAAAAAAAATTTGTGCAGGATGATGATGAGAATTAAAATTAAGATATCTGTTTGTATGAGAAATCTTAATTTTAATTCTCATCATCATCCTGCACAAATTTTTTTTGTAGCTAAAAATCTTTTCACTAGAGCTTATAATTTATCTGATAAAGAACATCTTTCTCAAGAAATAAAACTTACAAAAAGTATTCTGCTTTCTAATAATTATAATAAAAGCATCATATGTAAGGCTTTATATAACATTAATACTAAAAAGAAAAAAGAGGATAGAATTGATAATTCCTCTTTTAATAGAGTAATTTTGCCTTACATTAGGGGTGTTACTGATAAAATCAGTAGAAGACTATCTTGTTTTAATATAAAGACCACTTTTTCTACTGGCAAAAAAAATTGGTGATTTTTTGTATAAACCTAAAGACAGAATACTTTTGGAACACCAAGGAGTTTATGAAATTCCGTGTTTCCAGTGCTCAAGAGGCTACGTGGGTCAGTCTAATAGACGAATTAATGTCAGAATTAAGAAACATAAAAATGATTTTCAACAAAAAATTAGCACATCAGTTTTTACTTCCCATTATTTAGAAACTGGTCACAAACCTAATTTTGACAATACAAAACTACTTGCTAATTTGGAAAGATATGATTTAAGAACCATGAGAGAGTCAATTGAAATATTAAAGAGACCTACTAGTTTAAATAGAACTGGTGAAGCACAACATATTCCAGCTATGTGGAAACCTCTCTTTTTATCCAATATTAACTTAAAATTAACAGGTAAAAATACTGAGGAAAATAAATATTTTGATAAGCCTCATATTGTGAATGCTGAACTGGAATTTCATTTCTCATCTCGCACACAGTCACATTATTTGTTAAGATCTAACGGTTTTTCTTTCAAAAGTTAACCTTGAAAATGACACGGTATATCCCAAAAACTTATAATTTATCTATACATATATATATATATATTCAAGTTCTTATATTGTTTTAAATCCAAAAAGCTATTTATTATAGATGTCAGAATGTAAAAGAATAACATCTTCATTGACATTCTGCAAACAATATTTTTAACTTCTCCAGAGAGTTGTATATGTTTAATTAAATATTTAAATGAATTTTATTATATAGAAATGAGGAGATAATATCCATTCAATAAAGAAACACTTTAACTTTTGATGTTACCTAGAAACTATCAATTATTATTAACTGACAATGAAGTAAAGCAACATTTTCTCATAATAGTTTTTCTGTTGGGGTCTTTAAAGCAAAAACGATCCTCTTTCACTTTAAATCCAAGTTCTTATGTTGATTTATACCCAAAAAGCTATTTATTATAGATATAAGAATGTGAAAGAATAATATCTTTTTTGACATTCTGAAAATAATATTTTTAACTTTTCCAGAGAGTTGTATATCTTTAATTAAATATTTATATTTATAATAAATAGCTTTCTGGGTTTAAATCAATATAAGGAATTAGATTTAAAATAAAAAAGGACCCCTTTTGCTTTAAAGACCCTAACAAAAAGTTATTATGAAAAAAACTTGCTTTTTATCATGAATTGTCAATTAGTAGTAATTGATAGTTTCTTAATAACATCAAAAATGTATTGAATGGATATTATCTTCTCATATCTATCTATCTATCTATCTATCTATCTATCTATCTATCTATCTATCTATCTATCTATCTATCTATCTATCTATCTATCTATCTATCTATCTATCTATCTATCTATCTATCTATCTATCTATCTATCTATCTATCTATCTATCTATCTACCTACCTACCTACCTACCTACCTACCTATCCATCCATCATCCATCCATCCATCTATCTATCTATCTATCTATCTATCTATCTATCTATCTATCTATCTATCTATCTATCTATCTATCTATCTATCTATCTATCTATCTATCTATCTATCTATCTATCTATCTATCTATCTATCTATCTATATATCTATATGTGTATGTAAGTGTGTGTACATTAAAGCTAAATAATTGTGTTGATATATGATATTTTTTGTAAATTGTTATAGTTAGTGTTTATTATGATTATTGAGTTTTTTTTATTATAGTCAATCATTGAAAAATTAAAAATGCAGGTGAACAAGAATATTGTTCCAAAACTTCAAACTTTTCATCACCTTGCTTTGGATTAAGGGTTCATTATTCATAAATCAATAGTAATAACATTATATATATATATGAAAAACAAAAACAAGTTATAAATCACATAACTTGCTATCGCTTGCATTTACGATCAATAGATGGAGCTTTACCAAAACCTCTGAACAAGCATATTTTTGTTTACATAAATGTCAAAAGAGTTAGAATTCACTATCTCTTCCATTGGCTCCACCTTCAGATCAGCTGATTTCAAGCTAATTTGCTATCATCAGTGAAGGATAGGGCTAGAAACTAGATCTAAACACTAACTCCAAGCGTTTATGCAACAAGTTCCTATCAGTTTGCAAGCATGAATTTTTCAGACATGTAATGTCTTCAAACCCAACTTAACAAGCCAGATAGCTACATGGGTCTGATATCAGTTCAGTTTCACCACATAGTCAAAGCCTCTCCAATAATTATCATTGCAAAAACCTTTAAAGGTACATTTATAAAAAACAAAAACCAAGTTATAAATCACATAACTTGCTATCACTTGCATTTATGATCAATAGATGGAGCTTTACCAAAACCTCCAAACAAGCATATTTTTATTTACATAAATGTCAAAAGAGTCAGAATTCACTATCTCTTTCATTGGCTCCATCTTCAGATCAGCTGATAAAGCTCCATCTATTGATCATAAATGCAAGCGATAGCAAGTTACGTGATTTATAACTTGTTTTTGTTTTTCATAAATGTACCTTTAAAGGTTTTTGCAATGATAGCTATTGGAGAGGCTTTGACTATGTTGGTGAAACTGAACTTATATGAGACCCATGTAGCTATCTGGCTTGTTAGGTTGGGTTTGAAGACATTATGTGTCTGAAAAATTCATACTTGCAAACTGATAGGAATTTGTTGCATAAACGCTTGGAGTTAGTGTTAAGATCTAGTTTCTAGCCCTATCCTTCACTGATGATAGCAAATTAGCTTGAAATCAGCTGATCTGAAGGTGGAGCCAATGAAAAAGATAGTGAATTCTGACTCTTTTGATGTTTATGTAAACAAAAATACACTTGTTCGGAGGTTTTGGTAAAGCTCCATCTATTGATCATATATATATATATATAGAAAAGTTACAGCAGGATAGCTTAATGTAATTAATGAAATGAAGCACTCTCCCTTTTAGAGGGTGAATAAATAACATTCTGTTAAGAAAGGATTAAGAATAAAATAGATTCATCTATTCATTAAGCTTTTCACATTTATAAACTTACTTTTGCCAATATTGATGAAACAAACAGTGAACTCAACATATCAACCACATAAAAACATGTCATTAACATTTATTAAAATAATAGTAAAAAATGAATTAAATTATTAATTTATTATACAGTGACGGAGAATGAATATTTATTAATCAAAAATAAGTTTATAATTGTTAAATTTATTCATAGCTTGAGGTGAGAGTGATTTAGTAAGTCTATATTATGTTTTTAGATGAAAATATTACAGAATTCAAATTTATAATAATTTCAGATTATCTCTCTATTCATTTATCTTACGATCCATCTTATTATCTATCTATTCATTTATCTGACTATGTAACCATCTATTCTTTCCAACCATTATCTATCTATTCATTTATCTGACTATGTAACCATCTATTCTTTCCAACCATTATCTAGCTATTCATTTATCTATTCTTTCACCTATCTATCCAGAAATCTATCTACATAATAGTTACCTAACTATTTACCTATCTATCTTCCTACCTATCTTTTTATATATCTATTTTTTTATTAATGTATCTATGTATTACATGCATACCTCCCTATTATTTATTTACTTACTTAGCTAACTATCAATCTATCCATATATCAATTTATTTATATATCTATCTGTCTACCTATTTTTTATCTAATGCTTAATATTTTTATTTTTATTATTTATATATACTTGAATGACTTGTCATTTGTATATAATAATAAAAATCATAAGCCAGCTATTTTATATCTAAAAATAATTTTAAAATTAGAATGTAATATCCTCTTTCATTAACAGGGTTTATATACAATTTATAAACAAACTGTTCAGCAGATTTACTTATAAATATATCTATGTATTTTATTTAAGGTGATGATTAATCGTGGAGATTGATTTTTGTACAGCACTACAAAATATGTGGTTATGTTATTATAAGATATATTAAGATATGGTAAATTTATTATTTCTTCATTGTTTAAATTTGTTAATGTTATGAGACAAGTAAAAATTATAAAAAGTGATATAAAATCACTTGATGTAAAAAAAAATATGTCACTAACTCAATGTAAAGAGTCACTAATGATTACTAAGCAAACATTAAGTGAGATATAAAAGCTTTATAATAGATAAAAATGTTGTTCCTGATTATAAAAGTGGTTACTATAAAATATAAAAGAAATTGCTGATAGGTTTATAAAGAAAAAATTTGAATAAAGTGGAAAAGATTAATATTGCATTACCAGAATTCCATGTGCAATATTTTTACTTGTTGTAAACTAACAAATAACTATTCAACATCATATAAATATAAGAAATAATACATTTTTCCTTTTATGAATTGAGGTTTCCGTTCCTAATTTGCCATAAAATTTGAAATGGATTTTAATGCTAAGCTTTATGTAACTATTAAAAAATTTGAATAAATATGCTAAAGAAAAATGCTAAAGTTATTTACCTAGTAAAAATTCCAGGAGAGTACTCAAATTAAATTCATGAAAATGCTTTCATATTGTACCAGTCAAAAAACCACCAATACCTAAACTGCAAGTCGGATTCAAACTCAGCTGAACCAAACTGAATTCAAACCCAACTCACCAGCTCAGATTAGTAGAAATCGATGGCACAGTGCTATGCACCAAAAAACTAGCTCAACGGTTGGTGAAGATTAGAGACCCCTGAACTGACACTAATATTGAATAAAAAATTAACTACGATAATTTTAAATTGAATCATATGTATATGTTCGGGTTGCCAACACAGACAGTGAGCCTTAACATTTAAAATAATTATTAAATAAAAGAATTAAGAACTAAGAAACCAAGTGTGTTTAGAAAATATTTAATAATAATAGTTTGTTTTGTTTGAATTTTAAATAATGATTATATTAATTAATTCTAGTCCTTAAACAAAGTTTATAATTATAATAAGAGTGGTGGTCCTTATTATATGCCAATGAGTATTATGCAATATTTTGGAATTCTATGTCTATGCCCCCAACAAGAAAATAAAGGCAGATAAAGGTATTCAGTTGTAAAAGAAATTATTATTCTAATTTTATTTCGACAGAATGTGAGATTTATTTTCACATTCGCAAATTTATTCATGAAGAGCAAGATGCGTATTTTAGGGCATAACTTTAATCTTTATTGGAAAATATTTACTTTGAGATAACTGAGAATTTGTTTGACTTTAATTGAAATCACTTTGTCACAAATTACGAACATCAGAATGGGCTTTATCGGAACAGAGAGGCAATAGTGCTGATAAATTATGAGTTATAAAATGAAATTGAAAGACAATGGCTGGTCGATGATCTAAGTTCTATGGCAACTTGTATTTCACAAGTCTTACTGCCCTTTAAGGAGAGGTGATTTAAAAGTAGTATGGCGGCTTGTATTTGACAAGTCTTATGCCCTTTAAGTAGATGGGAACACAGGAAAGCCAGGCCGAGTCATAACTACGAGCCTTTGGTGTTCCAAATACAACATGAGTGGAGGAGGAAGTGCTTTCTTCCTCGATAATTTAAAATAACAGAAATATTATCACCGACAAGCCTAACAGAGCAGAAGATTGCCCTACGTCAATAACATTGAAGATGATGACTTGATAGTTACTGTTTGAAAAATAAAACCCAATTTTAGAATGCTCTACGTGATGATTTGATCAAATTAATTAAAGTCAAATGAGCTTTTAACTAAAACTATTTTAACACATTATAAAATTATATTCATCATGCCCCAAATATCGTGCCCTTCCTGAATATTAATAGACAGTAAAAACAATTGGAATTAGAATGTATTTAGTTGATTCCTTTATCGACCCTTTTTGCAAAAACATTTTAGACTATACGTGAATAAATAAATATTGATGAATATGAGGAAAAAACATTTTAATATTATATAGATATATAAACATTTGTAAATTAAATAGGAGCTGGGGACATAGGTGAGAAACGGAGCTAATAATTTATTATAAAATTAACAAACATTTAATAATTTCTTTCAACTCGATTGATAGAACTGTATAAATCTAGTTCTAATGGGTGAAAATTATTATCAGATTTAATATTATATTATTTGCATGAGGCAAATGGAACAAAGGGGCTCATTGAGTCGAAGGATTATTGGCATATAATTAAAAATAAACAACATTAATAAATCACATGATAAATATATATAATATAGTAAATGAACCACCAAGTAAAAAAGGAGAAAGTTAAATTTAAAGACTAGAGATTGAGAGAATTTATATAATTTAAAATCGCATAAATAAACGGGTTTACACAGAGTATTAGATTTATAGAATAAAAAGAACTCTTAAAGGGAGTGTAAAGTAAAGTTCAGAAACTGGCCAGAAAGTTTAAGGTTCATTATGGAAATATATTACCTATTTCTTCCAGGCTGGATCCTTAGTTTATACATCCGGGTGAGGAAAATGTAGGCAAGCTTGGTCAATTACTTGAACAGTATTTTAAAGAATTTTCATGATTTTTGCAGCATGATTGGTCCAGAAAAGATTCAGCAGCTTCATTGAAGATTTTTAGGGGACTTCAGGAACAATAACCAGATTCCTGACATTTAGCCCCTTACCATGATAGAAACACTATTTGAATTCATGATTTAAAATGCATAGAGTTTACTGCACTTCTCTACAACAAAGATGGCTTCTGTCCTCTCCAAACTTTTCAGAGCTATATATACTGCATTTGATGCCTCTGGGCTAGCGCTTCTTTCATTATCAATGTTACAAAATATACTGGTTGTTTTTAGATACATTCCTTCGATAAGGCTTTCAAACTCATTAACTTGAATTCATTTTCTAATTAGAAAATGAATTCTTAACATCAGAAAAATGATTTTAATTAGGAAATCCTTACATTTTAAATACTTATCTTTTTTTCTAATTAATAAAACTTTACCTATTGTTTTTGGAAAGGGAAAATTTAAAAGCTTATCTGAAAGAATGTAGCTTTTAATCAATAAAACTTTAACAAATTATTTAAAAATAAAATCAAACATTCCCTAAGCAATGAAACTTTCGAACAATTATATATATTTAAATATTTACAAATATATACGCACAATCCATGCAGTTATAATATATATAAATTCATGAATAATTCTATCATGAGTTTATTAATAGAATTGATCAATTTAAACCTGAAATGAATTAATTTTAATACACATTTCTGTGATAGTTTTTCTTTATGGAAATTAGCATGGATTGAGCCCCATTGCATCGGAAATTTAAGGTAAGGGTTTGAAGTGGGATTGTGGCTAGATGTCATGAAGCTAGGATCGAACTCAGATCCGACTGCTTCAATATAGATGGTCTAACATATTAACTCAAATTTTCTATGAACTCTAAACTAAATATGAAGACATTTTAAATCAAAAAAAATAATTGAACAAATAACATGCTTTGATTTTTATGAGTTATTAACACTTTCTGATTTGAAAGATATAGAAATTAAATACAATATGAACAAATTGTATCAAACGTTAATTCAAAATTTTATTTAATTAATAAAAATCCTGGAATATAATTACTAATGAAAGTTACTAATGGTATTTACTTACTGTGGATGTCAGGTAAGTATTTAATTGAAGTTGACAAACATTATTTTATATAGATAGTCTAAGCTTTGAAATTCAATTTATTTATACACTTTGAACTTAATATGAAGATGTTTCAAATTGAATAAATTAAAATGTATTATTCTATGGCATTTATGAATAATTACATTTTATAATTTGCAAAATATAAGACATGAAGATAATTTGAATCAGATTGTATTGCATATTAATTTAAAAATTTTATTTAATAAATAAATTGGAATATAGATAGATGCTAATGAAAAATGTTAACATTCTATACTATGAATATTAGGAGAGTATTGAAATTAAATACATAATTATATAAATAATCTGGACTATTAATCCCAATCATTTATGGACTCTGAACTGAATATGAAGTGTTCAAATCAAAAAATTCAAAAACCCATATGCTTTGACATTTATGCTTTATTACCACTTCCTAATTTTCAAGTTTAGATACATGAAGATAGATTGTATGACATAATTCTTTAAATTTTATTTAATTAAGGAAAAAGTTTGAATGCATCTGTTAATGAAAGATGCTACTATTTTTTAGATGATAAAGATGCCAGCTGATTACTCAATTTAAGTTCACAAAAATGTTTTTTTTATGTAGAAGGTTCAAAATATTAATTCAAATTATAAAATTTAGCAATGTAGAACTTATATAAAAATTTCACACTTCATTATGTGTATGTGATAGTTTCTTCATTATTAAATTTTACTTGTGTGGTAGTATTTTTTTTAATTTCAATTTTGTCCATTTTTTATATTTCAACATAAATATTTCTAGTTTCTATATTTAAATTTAACTGTGAGTTTTATAAAGAAAATAACGGAACATGTATTTTTTTAAAAAATGCCTTTTTTTTAAAGTAATGTTAGAACATTAGTTACTGGCATTTTGATTGTCAATCTGGAATTTTATTTAATCTAAATTATTAATTCAATTAATGCTTATATGTCATAGTGATTAGACTTACTCTCATAACTATATACTTTAAGAGGATGTCAATTTATTTTCACTCATAAATTTATAATGGATTAAACTCTTCATTCAGTGTGAGGGTTATATAGTTAGAATTATTGTTAAGAGAATTTGTATTATAACAATGTATACATGAGTTTATTATAAAAAAAAAACTATAAATAATACTTGTATATTCTAAGCTTTTAATTGGTTCACTGTAATAAGGGAGTCTATAAAATGTATCTAATAGTGCAAAATTTAAAAAGTTAAAAATATAACTGGCACTAATAATTTAAAATGTAATATTAAAGAGAGAATTTAGAAGAGATAATAAATACATTTTTGTTAACAAAGGCAAAACTCTTTTCTCCATACAGTAGTGCCACCCTGTTAAGTGGTTTACATTTTTTGTTGTATTCATAATTGTTTTTGTATTATATATCAGTATGTAATTTTAATAATAATATGTTTTAAAATAATTATAATGATAATAACATATCATTTATTTTAATATTTTTATTAAAATATTTTTATGAAGCCAAGTAAATAAATTGTTTTAAATTTCAAACATTGTTTGAATTTCATCAGTTTTAAAATATTTATTAAATTTTTTTTGTGTGTTAAATTTTAAAATAACAAGTTAAATATTGAAGTGATAAACAATTTTCAAATTATTGACCAATGACATTTAAGCAATTGGTTTCCATATCATGTTTAGGAGATATTTATAGAATTGGCAGATGATTGGAGTAAAATTAATCTTAAAAGAAAATACTTAAAAGAAATTTAACAAGATGGTAGTAATTCATTCAAAAGAGTTTCTTCATCAGTGTCCCAAGTTATAATTGGGAAGTCAATTTACAATTTTAAAATGTTAATAAGGAAAAAATTCATTATATATATATATTATAAAAGGAAAAATGGTGAAGGATAAAAGTATTCCATTCTAGGTAATTAAAAAGTGGACAATCATTTAAATAAAAAAATATTTTCACTTTCTCTTTACTTTATTGAATAGCTTAAATAATAGTTTGATTAATAAGAGAAATCAAATAAAGATAAGAATAATTAACTTTAATGAATTAAGGAAGAGAAGATATAGAACTTTAATATAAGATATTATTAGATGAAAAGTTGAAGAAAATAATTAGTGTTACCAATCAAAGTAACTTATACTGTTCAAATTAAAAATATATTATTTAAGGATGAACATTTGTAATATTTTATAAAGCAATATTAATTTTAATCAAACAACTAGGATAGTAAATGTTTATTCTTAATTGGTAAATAAAAGTATATAGTCAAGATAAGTAATCTATTTAGCCATTATAAGTTTTTATTAAAATAAGAAATGTAAAATGAAAGAGAATTCATGAAGAAGAGATAATAAACCTAAGTCTGTTAAATAAATTAAAAATTGTATTAGGAGAGACTTAATTTCAAAAAACTTATTTTATGTTTATCATAAGAAAAAGAAATTCTTATATAAAATATATGGATGAAACAAAGGATTTAAGTGAAAATAATTTATTAATTAATACTTCAAATAATTAACATTTAAATACATGTTTGACATTGTTGTTTAATTACCAATTTCATTAACTTTTATAATAGTTATGTATAGAAAAAATTCTAGCATGTAAATATGAAAATTGTATCAAGAAGCATCTCACAGTCGAAGATTTCAGTTTATTACTATTGATGATTATTTTTAAAATGTTGTGTAGAAGATCATTGGAACCGCTAATAAAGATAATAGTTTAAAGTAATAGTTTGCAGGGAAGGACTGAATATAATATTGAAATTAACATTTTTTTTCTTTGGATATTATTTTAAACAATTGCCAACATTATATTAGTTGTTAAGTTTAATATTAAATTAGTTAAGTTAAATGATTTTATTTATTATGTATTTTATTTTAATACTTGTTTTAAATTAATAACTTTAAAAGTTATGCTTAGAATGAGAACGTAATAAGTGTGAAAGAAAGAGAAGATTGAAAATGGGGTAAAACAATACTTTGAGTTTTTATTGTAAGATAACAGAATTTAAATTAAGTTAGTATATGTTTTAAAATATTAAAGTATGAAATAATTAATAATCAATTTTCTGTCATGATAAAAAACCAAAATATGATAGTTATAATAATATAAAAATAGTGTATGATAATGAAATTTTAAAAAGCAATATAAAAGAATTAAATGTATGAATGATAAAAGTGCCTAATAAAAAAAATGATCTCAGTTATAATGTAATAAAATAACCATTGATGATTGTCAAATTATATACTTTCATTTGTAACCCATCATCCTTAGATTTGTAAAATAACAATTAATGGGAAGATAATATTGTAATATTGTTATGCTGGTCTATAGTAATGATGGGTGCTAGCAATATCTTTTTAGAGTTAGATAAGTTATCATTCCAGGATATGCTTAAAGTGTTAATTTATTCTTTCCTGAAGAACTGTTAGAAATAACATAATAAGTTTAGGTAACACTCATATATGTAGTTTTGAGACATAATGACCTGAGGAATTTCCATAAAATAAAGGTGTTAAGATCCATAAGAGCTTAATGTAAAAGCCTTGATATTAAAGTTGCATTATTAAGAGAAAATGAGTACTTTCCATAAGCACACATCTTATTTAAAAGGAAAAGAAAACCTCCATTTTATACTTATAGTATTTTACTGTACTAAAACCAGTTTCTTATCTACAGAATTTTTAAATAATAAAGAAAAGTAAGGTAAGCAGAAAATATAGTTGGTTGTATTTTAAGAAAGATTATAATATCTTACCTAAGGTGTAGAAAGTTGTTTGATATGAAATTGAAGTAAATGCAAAACAAATGTTACAATACTTAAATAAATTTTAAATTGATACCATATTGAAAGAAAATGAGATCAATAATGAAAATAAAAAGAAAGAACAGATGAATGCAATGATTGATTATCAAGGGGTGGCTTAATCTTGGTTTCATTACTTATTTTAATCTTATATATTTCATATTATAAAAACCAACAATATAACCATAAAGTTGAAGTATAGTTGCTAATAGAACTTTTATGTATACAAAAATATCAAAATGTATGAAAGAATTGTATTGTATGGAAGGGAAGTAGAAAGAATAATATGTTGTATAAAGAATTAAAAATTTGAACCCACATTCAAACTGATAAACATTATTATAAATCATAGCAAGAAAGAAATATAATATATGGTAGCAATGACCAATTTGAAATTGAATAATAAAATACTTATGTAATTTAGAAGTTTAATTTCTAAGCAGGATATTTAAGTAAAGTAGTGTTTTCATTAATGTAAATAATTGTATAAAGATGTTAATAATATTATATGAATTTATAGTTTATGATTTGTAATAATTTGTTATTGATTATTGTTATTTGTTTAAATAAACAAATATTTTGATATAAATGTAGACTAATGGCTTTGTTTCTGCTCCAAATTATTTTCATCATACTGTCATATTCAAGTTCATAAATTATAGGAATATTATAAAAAACAAAATTTGATAAGTTAATTGTTTATTAAATTAAATGATAATTACTTAAATGATATTATTTAAGAGCATCATATTTTAACCTGAAATATTTATATCTTTAAAGTAATATTAAATTTGTTGTAAAATTAATTCGAATTCATTTTTAAAATGAATTTACGATAGTATATAAGTTTACAAGAAAAATTGGTATGGGGATACTTCAAACAGTTTACATTTTAAATTTAAAAAAAATTTAAAACAGTGTAAGTTGATTAATTAATTTATTAAAGTTGTTAAAAAGTGGAAAGTTATTTCAATTAATGGGTATATATTCTGATGATTCTAAAAGTGGTTCATTTTTATAATTAGTGTTACTAATATATAAATAAAGTAATTGTTGGAAAATATGATAGTAATTAATAATTTGGAATTTCGTATATTATAGTTGCTAAAGATACGGTAATCTCAAAAAAATGATCTAAATTGTATTTGTAATGTTAGGTGTGGTTATTATTAAGATAGCTGGATCTTAGTAAAATTTCTCTTATTATTCAATTATCTTAAATGGAATAATTGTTATTTTATTATAAAAGAATAGTTGATGACCTTGACATATACATAAGGTAGGAATATTTATTATAAAGTATTTTATAATATATTGGATTTTATTATTTTTCATGTTATTGATTAGATAGGCAAAATAAAATAAACATTATTTTTAAGGAAAGATTATGTTAGTCATTGTCTATTGTGGAGATTTTCCTAAGGAATATACCAAAGTAATGGTTGGAAGAGTTTTACAATAGCTATGCCATTGGGGGAGTTATTTTATTTGCTTTCTCAATGTTAAAACCACTCTATTGAAGTTGTCTCTTAAATCTACCTTAGATATTATGTAATAGAGATTTATAGTCAATTGCTGAGTCTCATAAATTGGTGTTTTTTATATAATTTATAGTTTGATATCTGAGATAGGCTAAAGATAAGATCAATTTGTGCAGTTGATTTGTGGAGAGTGGGTGTGGACAGGTTACAATACACACACACACACACACACACATATATATATATATATATATTGTGCCATTACAACTAGGTCACTAGCCAAATTTATAGTAATGTGCATGTAGGAAAATGTAAAACAAAATCATCATCACATTTTTATATAACAATAAATGAAGCTGTAGGGCATCCAAGTTTAAACCCTACAAGATCCAGTTCTAAAAGCTTTAGATAGAAAGAGAGTGGGTCAATAATTAATATTGTTTGTGTGTTGATAGAAAGGTAATACACACATGTAAACTATTCAATTTTTAATTTTTCTTTAAAAAGCAAAGTTATAACGCATACGGATAGGCAGTGTATGTGTAAGCTATTTAATTGTTTTATATTTCAAATATTCAACATTTTAACTTTCTTTAAAACTAACCTATGCTTGATCAATTCTAATATCTTATTCTATACTTCTATAATTTGTAATTGGGATTTAAAAGTTACAGATTTAATTAAATAATAGGGTTATAATTACTAAGCTAGCAATTATATTATTTAATGTTAGTTTATGAATAATTTGAAATAATGAAGTATGTGTGTACATTACATACAGAATTTTACATTTATTAAATATTAAAAGAAAAGGAAGGGTTAAATCTGTCAATTATTATTTTTTTTTGTACAATTTTATGTTAAAAAAGAAAATCTGTTGAATCAGATATCTATTTTTGTAGCAATTTTGTTTTTTGTAAATGATTGTTTGTCACTTTGGGAGCTTAATCTGGGTGGTAACTCTAATTTTGAAATTGTCTTATCTTAAGATCTAAAGAAGGAAGCTCAAAAATTTGAAATGTTACCTAGGTGTAAAAAAAAAGGATTAAGTCTATTTTTTTTTAAAAACAAAAGTGTCTGGAAAAAGGATTAAACTTTTCAGTTGAAAAATAATTTAGTTGAAAATAAATTAGAGATCTAATTAAAACGAATTTGTCCAAAAATAGCAAGTGATGCTATCTCTGATTGGTTAAGTTAGCTAAAAAATTGGATATAAAAAGCTGTCTGGAAAAATCAGTTGAATTATTATTGTGATTATGATTCAGATTATTAGACTATTAAAGTGAATGTTGAAAATATAAGAAATGACTGGCTAGAAAAATTATATGTATGTCCCATCTTTTCCGGACCATCTGGGGAAGCTGCACATCATCTAGGAAAGAAAAGATGGTTTGTCTAAAATAATATTCTACACCTTTCAACTGACCAGAGAAATAAGATGTTTTAATAGAAGGAAGAAAGCATTCACCTGTATTCGATGAAAGATGAATTAATCTACCGATAAATATTAATCAAGTCCAATTAATTGTTCCAACAACTGATTTTAAACTCAAGAAAATTTATAAATGTGAAAACAACTGCTGTATTTCATTCACTAAAAGAATAATGCTTGACAGGAAGAGAAGAAAAATTAATATAATGATTTCCAAATTGTCCACTAAAGCAAATAACCTCAATAGAGTCATCATCATCAAATAGTTATACACCTCAAGAAAGAGATTGTTCCCACGTAAAACGGAAATGGTAACTGCAGAAATATAGACATTATACAAGACAAGTTTGAACCCTTGGAAATTGCCACAAACAAAAGATCGGTAATATGACTTTTTATATCTATTTTCTTTATGATATCAGAGTCTTAATAAACATTTTAGCAATAAAGTGGTATATTTTATTTAAAGAACTTTTAAAGACTATTCAGATCGATTAAAAACAAGAATGTCTTACTAATAATAACTTTGAGCTTCATAAATTATCTTGAATGTATCAAAATTATTTGTTTATTAATTTTACAGTTATGAAATATTAATGTGTAAAACAATTTTTTTTTATGGTATTATGATTTTAGTTTTAGCTAATATATTATTATTATTTTGGGATAAAACACGCACATACATAGTAATATTTTATATGTGTATAATTGTGAGTGAATGTGAAATAATAAATAGTATTGAAATATTAGATTATTTTGTTTCAAGTTAAGTATAGCATTTCAGAGGTAGAAGAGAGGGGGAGAAAATAATTTAAAACTTGTTTCTAAAACTTGCTCTTTCAATTCTACTAACATTTTTTTTTATTACATTCTGCTTACATGTTATATTTATAAGGTATGTGTGCCAATGAGTGAATATTTTTTTTATATGAAATACTTTTCTCATGGAGTGAAAATCATGGTCAATGTGACATCCAACTTAATACAATATACATTTGAAGGAAAAGGGGGAAGAACTTGAAATTAATCTGAGGATTGTTATATAATCAATTATTATTAGTATTCTTATTCATATCAATTTTCATGTATGTCTAGAAAATTTTATGTATATGTTAGAAATGCAGTAATAAATATTAGTTTGTTTTATTAAATGAGGCATATATATTTCATTAAGTGTAGTCTTTGTTAAGTGTGATCATTCATCATCATCAGTGGTTGAATATCAGTTATTTAAGATATAAGTAAATATGCTAAAATTAAGCAATAATTATGAATTTCTTTATAAAAATTAGTTTTATGTTTAGGCTTAGTCCTAGAGCTGTAGTTGAAACCCTTGTCATTATCGTTATTATTATCATCATCATCATCATCATCAACGTTTTATTAATGAGCTGTTTAAATGTTTACAGGCCATAAATAAATATTAATTTCATAATATTTAGTGATTTCTTAGTATTATTATAACCACATCCCATCATCTATTTCATGCAAGGATGAGTGAATTGCCATCCTAAATTAGTTATATATAATCTGAGCTAGTAAACTTATAAAAATATTGAAACACATTTGTTATGCTAAGATCTAAGAAATGATTTATGTCTAATATACTCCACTTTGGTTTAAAGATGTTTTACTTTTACCTAAATATTAGTGCATATAGTGATATGGCTCAAAAAGCAAAATCTCCCATTTTTATTAGAAATAAAGTACCAAAAAGGGGATTCAAACCCGGTACATGTGAAAGGTTATTAGATATAACCATGTCTAGATTCAGATAATCTAGTGGCGCCCTGCTAGACCATATTCACTTAGTATTTGTTTAAACATGCACTTAACATCAAACCAAGAAATGAAAGTGGATAAGATCTACTGTCTGTATACCTGAGTTATATTTTATTGAATTACTAGTGTACTCACCTCACGTGATTTCATATACCTGAGTTATAATACTTGTTATTAATAATTTGCTTATAATTATTGATAGTGGGATATCTTGAGAAATCTAATGATAGAAATATGTTTCATTTCATCCAATGACCCATAATATGATAGATAACTCAGTCTGATCTTTGGTTTAATAGCCACTACTCATGTTAAATAATTCTTTTCTTTTGATATAAAAATCTACAATGCATTTTTCGTTTATTAAGCTAGATATTTATATTGGAAGCTTTTTGAAATAAAATAAATATTTATATTTGAATCATTTCTTGATTAAATAATATCCTTGATCCAGTTGATTCTCTTCATTAAGTTAAGCTGAATATAATAATATATTGAATTTTTTTGAATCTTTAATAGACCAGATCTCATTTTGTTACACTGGATCTGTGATCGACCTTTAATTAGGTTACAATATATATATATATAATGAGTTTCATAAATTTGTATAATGTAAGATTATCTTATTGTTGCATTGGATCACTCATGAAAACATGCTTAAATCTTTATTACCAACCTTGTATAATAATCAAGTAGTGACAAAAACGTTTTTGTATTTTGCCGAAGCAGCAATAATGAATCAACTTTGTGCATTTAAAAACAGAAAATATCCATCAAATGCATATTATATTTATCAACTCTTCAAATAAGATAGTGATAAAATATTCAGATTAATGATTAACAACATTAAATTCTGCTATAACAAATCTTTAAATTATCATCAAATAAATAATTATCATCTATTTTACTTTTTATATAATTACATCAATATGTGTATGTTCTGATAAAAAAAATTATGTAAACCAAATAAATGTTTATTAACAGATTTATTTAATTATTGCAAATGTTCAATCTGTTGTTATATTCGTCATTATTTTTTGTAAATGTAATATATCTCATTTTTGTCAATAACTTTAAATAGTCATATTGATTATGAGCTTATACTCTGTATGATACCTCTGTCAACCAAAAGTGAAGATGCATTTTTATAGTAAATACTTTTTGATCCATCTATTTGGATTTAAATCTAACTTAAAAATATTATAGCAGAAATTGTGATCTTATCTGAGACCTTTTTAACCACTTTGAAAAAATTCAATTGCATTATGAACTTGAAATTTTCTGTAAATGCATGTTTATGCATATTTAATTAAAACAATAACTCAATTTTTCTTCTTATTTTTTGATAGATTGCACCTAGTTTACAATAATGAATTTGTAAATGATAGAAATATCAATAAATATTTCTGCTATAATTTAAAATATACACTCTTTATGTATATTATATTTAGTATATTTACGTAATAATATATGTGCATATAAGTCATTAAAATATTAATTATTTTTTTAATTAAGTGAAAAGTTTTTAATATTTTTACTTTGATTGAAATTTTTTTTAAATAAATGCTTATCAAAACTATATTGTAAATGAACTTCACTTAATACATATTTTACTTTAAATCAATTTCACACACACACACACACACATATATATATATATATCATTAGATATTTCTGCAGGAATCTCCTTAAACAAGGCAAAACTCTCCATACAGTAGTGCCACTCTGCATCAACCAGAGTAATCAATAGATGCCAGAAAGCTTGTGCATTGATTACTCTGGTTGGCATAGGGTGACACTACTGTATAAAGAGTTTTGACTTGTTTAATAACAATTATGTGCTAGTATAAGAGACAGTGATCACATGATGTATTCTTCTTATATATATATATATATATATCATACTTAGTATGTGTAAGAAATCATGAAGTAACTTTTCTGTTTATAATTGTTGACATTTTATTTTTTATGTTGAAAAATGTTACTAAATTGAAAGAAAGAAACCTTAATCCCATCTTCTAGTAAGTTAACAACTAAATAAACAAACAAACAGACTGATTTTTCAATTTTAATAAAAGCATTTAAAAATATAGTGCTACCATCTAAGACCATCCACTGCTAAATATTATAATAGATAATTATAAAACAGGATAGCAGCATGAATCATTGCTTCTAAGAAATTAATCAAATAGTTTATTGTTCTGCAGTTTATAAGAACATTGTGACAAAAGTGGGTCACAATCTGTTGACCTTGAGTTCCAGAGTCCATTATTCTATCATTACTTAACCAGGAAGACTACAGTATCTAAATAGATAGTAGAAAACAATGTGGACATATATATATAATGATTTATTTATCTTTTAAATATTTAAGATTCTAAAAAATAGGTGATGAATTATAAATTATTCTATACAATTGATTTTAAAAAAATAATTCCTACACTTATATAATGAATACGCCGTTATTTAAACGAAATACTGTTTAATGAGAAAATAGTTGCAATTTTAAGAAATGTAATACGCTTAGAAATGTTAGATTTTAAAGTGTTTAGTGTAAGATATAAACAAATATGTTTTATTGCCAGACTTAAAACGATAGGGCTTCTGCTCTTGCTATTTTTAATTATTTTGTGGATGACATTTGATGACCTGAGAATCATGTGACGGTTGATGTCGAGATTTACTCAGAGACTTGTAATGATTAAATTTCTTTATTTTATTCTTTCGACTGTCTATAATTTTTTTTCTCTCTAAAAAGAAAAAAAATTAAAGCCTTACTATTTGTAGTTTTTTTAAAAAATATAAGATTTTATCGTTAAAAATTTGTAAAATATTTTAACACTAGCTTTCTCAATGTGTAAAATATTTAACAACTTTACGAATATACAATAATATATTAAATCTTAAATTTCTGAGATTAAATTATTCTATTTATTAAATCCATTCACGCTCAACCTTTCTATAGCAGTTAAATAATTAAATAGCACAGTAAAATATAGCCATGGATTAAAAAAGCGCATTATTCTACATTTTAACTAAAAATTAACAAACTGATCGGTTTTCGATACATTAACTTAATGCAAAAATATTGATTTAAAAATATACATATATAACATTGTGCATTTTTATGCAAACAATAAAACATTGACACCAATTAAACATCTATAAATGGCAAATATATCCAACTGCAATATTCCTTTTTTACATTTCAAAATATATTTCAGAAGAAAGCATTTAAAATAGTTGAACAATTTATGTATTTTCTTTGGTTGGACTAACTTATAATTTTGTTAGTCCATACGTTATATATTGAAGCCTCTTAATTAAAAAAAAACACATGAATTTCATTAAAAAACTAAAACTAAAAATAATATTAGATAGTAAGTTTTTAACGTCCGCAACCGAAAAGTGTTGTAAGAAAAGATTAAAACCTTTACGGTCGCGGATGTTAAAAAAGTTTTGCTAAATAAAATTACAAATACAAACGAAAGAAAAATATTAATATTACATTTAAAAATAATATTTCTACGCCTTAAAAAGTTAAGATTTTTGTTTAAATCTAACTATTAAATTAAGCCTAATTTACATTTATTTTCCAAACATGATATATCTTTAGTAAATTCGACTTCCTCAGACTTGAATG
The DNA here is from genome assembly GCA_028023455.1 of Epiperipatus broadwayi. Taxonomy (NCBI): domain Eukaryota; kingdom Metazoa; phylum Onychophora; class Udeonychophora; order Euonychophora; family Peripatidae; genus Epiperipatus; species Epiperipatus broadwayi. The sequence goes on along the minus strand of JAQFVV010000702.1, from coordinate 114,665 downwards.
TGTTAACATAGATCAGAAAGTTAATTATTATTCACTACATATTATTGGAATATTAATTTATCGTCTTTATAAATAAGGTTAAGTTGAATTGTACAGGCAACTGGATACTAAATGGAATGATAACACTTTGATGAACATGTCTTAGTATTTAGAGCTATATTATTAACAAGCCTAATGTTTATATTATTATGATCTAAAACAGGCAAAACTCTCTACATGTATTGTCACTCACTGCAAGCTGGAGTAATCAATGGATGCCAGAAGGCTTGTGCATAAAATCCCCATCTAGTGCCTACTCATCCAATATCCCCAGACTAGTTTCTGGCTTGTGGTCTTTATCAGTGAGGAACCTTGGATCTGAGAGCACTGCACATAGATCTTCGAATCTAATGCAACTCTCCAACAGTTGCCACAGCCAAAAACTAGTCTGGAGATATTGTATGAGTAAGCACTAGATGGGGATTTTATGCCCAAGCCTTCTGGCATCCATTTATTACTCGGGTTTGCTTTGAGTGGCAATACGTATAAAGAGTTTTTCCTGTTTTAATAACAATTAAGAGCAGGTGTGGGAAATGATGATCATGTGATGTTTATCATTATGACCTATATTACATACACAAAGATGTTCTCATAGTCTAATCAGTATATAAACAACTAACTAAGAAATCAAATAATATTATGAATTATTTTCAGGTTAGAGAATTTTTACACAATGCAGTGAAGTGGAAATTAAAAACGGACTTGAAAAATTAGAATCAAGCATTGAAATTGCCATTGAATAATTAAAGCAAATCAGTAATAAAATTTTATTATAAATTTTATTTACAAAATAAAAATGAAATAAACACACTTTGTTTTTATTTTGTTTTTGAAGATGGTTTTGACTGAAGCAAGCATAATCATGCTTTTTTGAATAATGTATAGAGCAATATTAAAAACAAAATGTAGTGTAACATGTCAGTACATAGTTGAGTTTTCTGAATGATTATTTTTCTATCATAATTTTGGTCAAATGTTGAGAGTTCTAGCAATGATCTTATGATATATCATCATTATGATTTTGTAGTGAAATAGTTTAATGATAGTAACTAGTATTTTTAAAATATTCTATATTTGTGCTAGATTTTGATTCCATTGGTTTTATTTCCTTCTCCTTTATTGGCTCTATTAAATTAAAATATTTTGTTTATAGCTATTATAGATTTCCTTTTATGGAGCAAATGTGTTGGTGTATAAAATCTTAGATAAGCTTAAATTTATGTAAATTTAAAATTTAATATTTATTTCTAATGACAAGTAGTTAAAAATGAGGTTCTGTGTCTCCATAGTGCTTATATAATGATAATCTCTAAGTAAAAGTAATTCATTTATGCATTTTAAACTGATGCTTACAGATGAGTGCAAGTAAATTCATGAAAAACATATAATGAGAAGTTTATTCCCTTTTCTATATTAGATAGGTTTACTAAATTTTACTTATAGGATTATTTAACCAATGAGGATAATGAAAAATATCCAGTCATTATATCACATCTGTACATTTCACTTTGGCTGTTAAATAATCCCTGACTGCTGGTAATGTTCACTTTCTTAATAGATAAGAGAAAGTACTAATAAAGCTCTCTGACACAAAGTGTGTGTCAAGGGCAGAGAAACATTAATTAGTAAACAAGAATAACTTTATTTAGTTGGTTGATTGTTAATTTAACTTAAATAAATTTTTGTCTTCATTTTACGAAAATTATCCATTAAAGATTAATTAGAGAAATTAGAGAAATTTTTTAAATGAATATTACTTAAATCTAATGAGTATTTAGTAGATGATACTAAGGATAAAAACTACTGTTTATGACAATTTTTTTAATATTTATTAGCTTGAACTAATAAATTTATATATATATAAATTAAACATGATCAAATAGAATATTTTGTGGTAAATGAGACATTTTTAAATGCTATATAATACTATACATGATACAATATTTGTTTTGCAAATTAATAATATGAATTGATTAATCAATAATTTTAACCAAATCATTTTACATACTATTTAACCTTTGACTAATAAAATTGTTTTCCAAAAAAATAATTCTAGCATTTATTAAAAAATTTAAACATTATAACAAAATAAACAATTTATTAATTATTAATAGAAAAGCTGTTTGGACAAATAATATTTTTATACCTTTCTTTATATAATAAGGTTAAATTTTAATCATGATTTGAAACATTTTAAATATGACTATATTAATAGGTAAACTATAAGATTATGATAATTTGTAATTTTATGATAATCAGATATAAATTATGTGGTACATTTAAAATTTTTATATTGTTAGTTATGAAAATATTTGATATAAATCAACATAACAATTAAATATTTAACTATTTATGAAAAAATATAATATTCATTCACTTAAATAAAAAAATTATCTTAATATCAAGAATTAGAATGTTTCACAGTTTTTAAATTATTTCTTAATATAAAATGTTTTTTTCATTAACATTTATTGATAAATTAAAATATAAATAAATTATTTATTAAAAAATCATTTTTGATTGAAATTTATTCACTATTTTAATTGTCTATTTGTCTTTAAAATTATGCTTATTGGAATAATAATTTTTTAATCAAGATAAATAAATTACTTTGAGTGCCATATGGGAATCATTTTTCTTAGCACAGAGGAATTTCATGCAAGTAATATACATATAAAGAAAAATATCTAAACTGTGCAGAATTTAATAAAACAAAAATTTCATATATAATCTTTAATCAAAATAATCTTTATGTATTAAACATAGCAGGTTATCACACAATTGAAATTTTTATGCAAAAATCTTCCAGTAATAAAAAATAAATTTTAGTTGAATTATGAAGTATGTTTAGAAAATTCATGTACACAATAGGAAATTAATATAAATAAAATAAAGCTTGATAAAGTTCAGGGAATTTTTGATATTCCGAGTTTTAAGAGAAAAGATTTAAAAAATAGTTTAATTTAAGTGATTAGTATAATTCTTTCCCCAACATCTATTATTTCATTAAAGGAAAAAAAATCATAAAAATAAAGTGTAAGATCTTTAGAACAATTACTTTAATTTCAAAAGCTGCTACAGTTAGAAATAGATTTGGATTAAATTATTGTACTTTTATTAGAAAAGTAGTTCAAATTGTCAAGCATTGGTGGTCGACAGGTCAGCAACAGCGGCTTTACAAGGAGTTGTCTCGGGTTAGCGGGTTCGCTTTCTAGCTGATGCTATGACACATGAGAAAAAAAAAATTAGAAAAATTAAAGAAATGGAAAAAATGATCGAATGATGAAAACAATTATTAAATATAAAGAAATGAAAAAAGTTAGTTTTGATTTTATTAATGTGAAAACGACATTTGTTAGTGTAAATTAATTTTTATATTGAATATTTCGGAAAAAGGACATAACTTAGAAAATGAGATATTTATAAAGAAATTGTTATATATATTAGAAGGTATCTGTAATTACTAAATGGTCTACTTTAAAAATAGACATAAAAAAGAATAAACAGCGATGTTTATTTTCTATTATTTTGTTTAATATTTAACTACTTAAATTTCTAAATTATTGAAGTTTTTATAAGTATGAAGTTAACTTTAAGAAAAGAATAGTCATTATTATAAATTTGCAGTAATGTAATGAGAACAAATCATTTAAAAGTTTATGTAATAACTTAGCAGAAAGTTTATAAAAGAAAATTACTGCTTTCTCATATTTGAAGAGTTGTAATCTGATAAAGGAAGTAGAGATGAAAAAGTTAAAATACAATGAAGATGATTAAATAGAATTTTTTAAAAACAAAAATGATACATTATGTGTTTACACAGTGTTTATTTAGAAGAGTGAATTATTAAAATTAGATTATTTATCAGTAGAAAAAGATAAACTATTAAAGACTTTAATAATATTTCTTTGAAAAAGAAAAAAAGATAAATAGGAAAGAATAGTTATAAATGTAAAGGTATTGAAAATAAATAATAAAAAAGTACTTATTGAAGCAATCAAGGAAAAAAATGGATTGAATATATAATTGGAGATAATTGGAGACAGATTAATTAAAAAGTTCATGTTGAAACGTACTTGAAAAGTGTGGAAAAAAATTGAAATTTTAGATCATTCTAAAAAAAAAAAACAGCTATGAGTTTGAAAAACAACAACAGATAAAAATTCTTAGAGAAAATAGTTCGGGTTGATAGAGAAACTTATTTATGCTAGCTGATTAATGATGATTATGAATCCAATTACATTACAAATTGTTTAGTTTTATACTAAAAATATTTTATTAGAAGTTTAGATTAAGAATAAACTATAAATTGGATTTCAGACAAGTCAGAAGAAATATACATCTTAAGCCAATAAACATCACATGACCACCATCTCTTATGCTTGTGTATAACTGTTGTTAAAACAGGCAAAAACTACTATACGTATGCCACACACAGCAAAATCCCCATCTAGTGCCTACTCATCCAATATCCCCAGACTAGTTTCTGGCTTGTGGCCTTCATCAGTGAGGAGCCTTGGACTAAGAGTACTGCATCTAGATCTTAGGATCTAATGCAACCCTCCAGCAACCACCTTTTATCTCCATTTAATTACAAAACTATGAGTCTTAAACTGAAAACACCTTAATGTTTCCAATTCAAGCCCATCAGTTTATATAGTTATATAGTTCAGTTCCCATACATTTTGGTGTCTTTGGTTCTTTAATAACCATAGCCACCAATATCCTATTAGGCAGTATTGGTTTTAAGCCAATAAACACCACATGACCACCATCTTTTATGCTTGTGTATAACTGTTGTTAAAACAGAAAAAACTCATTATTTATATGCCACACACAGCAAGCTAGAGTAATCAATGGATACCAGAAGGCTTGTGCATAAAATCCCCATCTAGCTTGCTGTGTGTGGCATATGTATAGTGAGTTTTGCCTGTTTTAACAACAGTTATACACAAGCATAAGAGATGGGGGTCATGTGAAATTTATTGGCTTAAAACTAATCCTGCCTAATAGGATATTGGTGGCTATGGTTATTAAAGAACCAAAGACACCAAAATGTATGGGAACTGAACTGGGTTCAGAACCATATAACTATGTAAGATGATGGGCTTGAATTGGAAACATTAAGGTGTTTTCAGTTTAATACTCATAGTTTTGTAGTTAAATAGAGATAAAAGGTGGTTGCTGGAGGGTTGCATTAGATCCTAAGATCTAGATACAGTGCTCTCAGATCCAAGGCTCCTCACTGACGAAGGCCACAAGCCAGAAACTAGTCTGGGGATATTGAATGAGTAGGCACTAGATGGGGATTTTATTCACAAGCCTTGTGGCATCCATTGACTACTCTAGCTTGCTGTGTGTGGCATACGTATAGTGAGTTTTGCCTGTTTTGACAACAGTTATACACAAGCATAAGAAATGGTGGTTATGTGATGTTTATTGGCTTAAAACCAATCCTGTCTAATAGGATATTGGTGGCTATGGTTATTAAAGAACCAAAGACACCAAAATGTATGGGAACTGAACTGGGTTCAGACCCATATAACTATATAAGCTGATGGCTTGAATTGGAAACATTAAGATGTTTTCAGTTCAAGACTCATAGTTTTGTAGTTAAATGAAGATAAAAGGTGGTTGCTGGAGGGTTTCATTAGATCCTAAGATCTAGATGCAGTGCTCTCAGATCCAAGGCTCCTCACTGATGAAGGCCACAAGCCAGAAACTAGTCTGGGGATATTGGATGAGTAGGCACTATTTGGAGATTTTATGCACAAACCTTCTGGCATCCATTGATTACTCTAGCTTGCTGTGGGTGGCATACGTATAGTGAGTTTTGCCTGTTTTAAATATACATCTTAATATTAATTTGTGAAAATGTATAATATTTGAAATTGTATTGTTTGCTTGAATATTAATGTAAAACCATTTTTAAATAAATTGTTAATGATATTATCACTTTGTTACAACTATTATTATTATTACTGATACTATTATTAGTAGTACTACTATTAAAATTATTATTGTAGCTATGCCCTGCATTAAAGTGTCAGACTCCGTAAGCTCTGAATTATAAGATCGTGGGATCGCTCTGATATTCGAATTGCTTATGAACGCCTGAGCAATAAAATCATTCGATTATTTATTTATTTATTTATTATTATTTATTAAATAAGCCTTTAAATGTCATTTATCTAAAATCAACAATAAGCATAAACAATAATTAGAAATTTAATTTAATTATAAATATTTTTAAAATTATAACAAGATATAAGGTATTTATATTAAATTAAATTTTATTTCAGAGTTTATTTTACTTTGCCTAAAATATAGTTTCTTTTGTAATTTTAAAATCTCATTTTTAGGTTCTAAAGTGTCTTTATCTCAGGGTTCAAATTCAAAAATGCACTTGAAACAAGAAAAAGGTAATAGTAACATACTTCAAACTCTTAACATGTGATAACTGTTTTTCAAGCTATATATTAAACATTTTATATTCCTCTCTTAGTTTTATTCTTAACATTAATATTTTAAGGAAGCAGAAATAAACTATCCAATAATAGAGTATTCAAATAATTTAAAATATATAGTTAGCAAACTGAAACATTTCTAAATATTTTAAAGTTCTTCAAGTATAAGTAAATAAATAAATTTTATGTGACTATTGAAGTGTCTTCTTATAAAACAATTAACAATGTCATAATAGGAAAACAGAAATGTATTTAATTAATAGGAAAAAAATATGTCTTTATAACATATAACAAAGTCTACCTTTAAAATAAATGTACTCATAACTGTACTTTTCCATAAAGCATTCATAAAAAATACAAAACAAGTGATTATCATTATTTAAATGTTCTCCTATCTATCTAATATAGTCTTTATTTACACATTCAATCCATGGAATAAAACAATACATCTATATTCCTATATTCAGGCCAACAATAAGATATCACATTCTTTACATTAGTAAAACAGGTTTGAAAATCAGTATAGAGACACTTTTATAGGTTTTAGAAAGATAACAACAAATATTATGCAAAATAAATAATACAGTGATATAACAGTAATAACAACCTATGATGGGCAAGAAAATAAATATGCCCAACACTTACAATATATTTTAAATTTAAAATTATAGTGGAGCTAATAATGGATTATAAAGATCAACAATATGCCTTTATATATTATAACATACTAAAATGTACTTTAATATTAAATTTCTAGGCAAAGTGGATAATGAAAATATGAATTAGCAAAATATGAATAGGCACCCAGTAACTATGTGAAGACAGTACCAATAAATAAGCAAGCCATGCTCTCACTCATGGAGGGACTAAATACACATAAAATCAATATAATATCCACCTAAAATTGCTTTAAGGATTACCACTAACAGTATAAGGCATAGCCATGACACACATATAAAGATATACAACACATCCATTCGGTCTAATATAATATGTATACCGGCCAAACTGTCATTGTATAATATTATAACATTAAAATTTTATAAGCTACCTAAAATAATTCCCTCACACACACCAATGTCCATAATACTTTCATTTAAACACTTAACCCAATATATCAAAGGTTGTTATACCCTGGGTACATTTATTTATTTACTTTGAAACAACAAATATGAGAACTCCAAATAATAATAAAAGATAACAAAAAATAATCGGTAGAATAAATCTTTTACCGTATATCTCTTATCCAACTCTGTTTCTTGTGTACATACCATCATAAACATATTTATGATACCATACCCAATATTAATCATAATAATGTAGTATATAAATTATAACTAAATGATATTAATAATACTTTAAAATATATCCAAAAAAGGATATACACTTATTGTTTTGACATTTTTAGATTAAAGTTTTTCCCATCTCATAATGAAAATTATCTTTTTTTATTCAAGTCCTTTTTGTTTTTTTAAAATACAGCAAACAGTCTTTCACTTAGGCAGGTAGAGAATACATATACAAAGCTTTATAGAAGAAATTCTTTGAGAAAATGTTCACGATATAAAATTTAACAGTCCCTTTATCACAACATTCCTAATTGTAATACAAATTGGAGAAGAAATGAGGGAAAAGAGGGTATTAATTAAGAAAGTTATTTTATAAAGTTCTGTATTATAAGTTTATAAATTTTATAATATTAAGTAGAACATCAATCTAAATTTATTTTGTTTTTTTAATGTAATGTAATATATTTCAGAAAAACAACAAAGCAATTTAAAAAATATTTAAATTAATAGACAGATAAACTTGGAATGGATAATTAGATTAATCCAACATTAGCTTATCTGTATTAATACAAAAATAGTTGAATAACATTTTAAAAAATTGATTTTTTGTGACTTTTCTCTCTTTAAAATATTATAATACAAGTGAAAATCATTCTAATTTCTTCTATTTTTAATATACTAAATACTGGTGTGATAGCTCATCATTACCATGTATTTAATTTGATATAAATATAACCATTTTTACGTATCAACAATTAAGAGTGATTGCCTTCATAAATAATTTATTAATTATCCATCTTTGGAGGAGTAAAAAATACTTCATTAGTAATTATTATTAGTTTTAATAACTAATTAAAAAATTATTCAAATTGTCAAACGTAATTACAGCTAAAGTTTGAATATAACTAATACCTATGCTTTCAATGCTGGTTGATTTCCTTTTAAAATTTAATGGTATTTTTAACATTTTTCCAGGATAAGTGATCTGAACATATGCTTTAGATGTAGTATTGCTGGATAACTTTTAAACTTTCTATTCAGACACTGAAATACACAAAAAATAAACATTTAGACTGATTCAAAATAAAATGTGAAAATAATAGTTAAAATAAAAGCCAATCAATTAATTAAAATAAAAAATGTGTTTTTTAATAGTGTGTGTGTTCCATTTACATATATACACACATCAAGATTTCTACTGCATTTCATGTAATGTGATATTGTTCAACGAATCCCATTTGACTATTGTAGTGGAATAATTAAATTACTAGTGTAATTTTTAAATTTTTAATTGGTCTAATCTTGAACTTTTAAGTCAATCATGCCAGTCTCGGGACATGATGTCTGGATAGAAAATTACCACATAATTTTCATTAACTCTATTTAATTATTAAATAAATTATTTATTTGACTCTAATAAAAATTATTTATTTAATTTTTAAATTACACCTTTACTCAAAATGCATCCTCTAAAAATATTTTTTAATGTAATTATTTAATATATCCTTTTGATCAAATATAGCTTTTAATAAATTCTTTGTTAAATGTTTCATTCATTCAAACATATACACTGACATTTACACACAAATATTAAAGGTAACTATTACCCTAAAAGTAATAAAGCTAATTTTTTATCTGTTTAACTTACTTAACTTAAAACATTTAAATTGAAATTTATCTGAATTATTTAGGTTTAAACTCAATATGTCTAGATTCTGATTTTAAACACTCTTACATAAAGTATTATTTTATAAATTATTATTTTAGAACCATTTATTTTAAAAACTAACAACAAAGATCCTAATCAAATTAAATAAGCATATTTTATATGAAACAAAAATAACTTTATCTACTGCATCTATTTAAAACAGAACAAACTTTAAATTAGCTCTTCTTTAAATTCAAATTACTAATTAAAGCAAATATTAAACAATGTAAGTATTTCCTAAGTAACTAAGAGTTAAATAGGCCTAGGAAATTATTTTAACCACTATTAATAAAACATTTAGTTAAGATATTTATAGTATAATAACACTAATAGAAAAAATTATTTATTATAATAATAAAAAAATTAAAGCATTATGACATGTATCTAACCCACAGGATTAACTTATATATATATATATATTGTAATGGAACGTATGTATACAAACATATGCTTTCCACGTTGTGGCATTAAATGTAATGGAACATCAATATAAAAGAAAATAATGCTCCAAATGTTGGATGACAAATGTAATGAAATATATGTAATCTAAATGATCTCAAACAAAAATACACATATGAAGAAAGAAGACCTCAAATGTTGGTTCCACAATGTAATGGGATGCCTATCCACAATTGAAATGGCCCAATCATTGGGAAAGCCAAATGTAGTGGAATCACGATTGCTATATCCTCATAAACAAATCACAATAAACCAAATCTCATATTTTAGGCATCAAATATAATGAAATGACTAGCAACAGTCTTTAATTAATCATGTCTGTATGTTGATGGTGCCAAATGTAATAGAACGTGTTTATCATCCAATTTAAATAATAGAAACATAGCACATCTTACACATAAAGAAAGATCTTAACAATCTAAATGAATCCAATTGTTGAGAAAGCCAAATATAATAGATTGTACAATTTAAAAAAAGAAAGATAAAATTATCCCAGTTATATTTAAATAAATTGTTTATGTGTCCTTCCAACTAGCTATCCATGAAATAAATCCAAAATCATACAGATCAATAATAAGACCTATTATTATAATTTATTCTCAAGGTTGATATGACTAACTAACAATATATTGTTTCTATATATATATATATATATATATATATATATATATATATATATATCAGAAACAAAGGGAATTCTATTAAAACTAATATACACATCCAATAAGTAAACTTATGTATATCTAAACATATCAATGAACAATAATATGTGTAAGTGACCTAAAGACTAAATAATAAGTGAAATATGAAGTTATTCTCCATTAAATTGTAAATTCAATTAATTTCATAATGACTCTGGCACTAAAAGAAAAATAAGAATAAAATATTAATACTCTTCCAAATAAATTACAAAGGCATTACCTATAAAACAAATAGTACATCCTTTATTTCTATATTATGATTTGATTTTAAGGAGTATCAGTGTTTTAAATAGTTTTCAAATACAAGCCCAAATACAAACAAAAAATATATTCATATATACTTGCAATAAGTATATATATATGAAATAGATAAAGACAACAAGTATGCATTAATATAAACACAAATCCATATTTATATTTTCCAAATATTTAAAATTAAAAAAAAAAAGTAAACAAAAGCATATTATATACAGCAAATATATATATTATTGTTTAGGTCTGCATAAGAATTATTATGTGAAGTAAAAAAAATGAAAATAGATAAATAAATAACAAAAAATGTTTATAATAAAATTTGCGAATATAAATTTCACTTATTAAAATATATATATATAGCAACCCATATTTAGCCCAAACTACACCATACTTTAAAATTTTAAATTACTTAAGTGTTAACCTTGACATTTGTTAAACGTTTGGTTTTTTTTTTTTAGAAAACAAGACGCTTTCTAATTAAAAATAAATAAAAAAAAAAACAAAATGAATATCAATCTCAAAAATATATATATCATTTATATTAATAAAATTATTTCCTACCTTTTTTTTCCAAGTTTAACTTGTTCATTTTTCTTTTCAAAAGTCAACTTGTTCCATTGTTTTTTTATTCCTTTATATTTCTTTAATATTAGAATGCATTCTAGCCAAAGTTAAATTGAAGAAATATCACTTTAGAGAAAATTATCAGTTTCCAAACGCACATATATATTTCATTTTTTAAAAGATTTTTCTCCTTGAAAAAAAAAAAATTGACATGTTGAATCCAATATATTAATTAATTTTAGTCACTTCCAGATTGTTATTAGATTTACCATTATAAATTCCAGATAGTTATATCAAATTTCGGCTTCAGATGCGGTGAAATTCATGTGTTGAAATTTACCTAGTTTTTCTTTTTAAACTGCCTTGGGATAAAAGAAAAGAAATGGTGCAGCCCCTGGCTGCAATATATATATATATATTAGCTGCCGGGGGCCCAATATATATATATATATTAGCTGATCATGGCTTATGTGTTTACTACAGTAATTTATCTTATTCAATTATTCTCAAGAATGGCAATTCCAAAGAAACAAATTACAACTAATTTTATCCTTCAGTTTTTTTAATAACTATCTTAATAATGACTTCTTTTTTGTTATTGTTGCTGTTGTTCTTCCATGTGCCAGAAAATGCAGTTTTGAAAACCATTGTTACATATGTTTTCTTTTAAACAATTAACATTCAAAAAAAAAATATCAATCATATAAAAAATATTAAATCGAAAATTTATTTGGCAGCTTTAAAAATATATATATAAATAATAACATTGCATTTATTTAATAATAACTACAAATAAAATAATCTTTTTTATAATCAACAATTTATATGTCTCTATTTATTTATAATAATTAAATATTCACAGCAATATACCATCAACAAATAAATAAAATAGTAAATCCAAACAACTATATCTAATAACCATAAACAATAATAATACTCCATATATAAACATCAAATCAAAGAGATGTTTTTAATAACAACAAATGATATTTAAAAATAAAAGTAGATTTATCGATCTTTTATAATACCACCTAATCCACATAAAAAAAATGTCTTTGCAAATAACTAATTAATTATGAGATATTGAAAAAAAAAACTTCTCAAATTTGTGATTTTTCTGAGGACTAACATGATTTGAAGAATATTACTTTTCTTCCTAATAACCATATTCATTTGTTCATATCTATTTTTCAGATCATCTAGATCTTTGTCCGAGTTTTCTTTAAATAAAAAAATTTAATCAAAAGTGCCTTTTAATTCTTCTCAGAAAGAATTTCCAGTTTGTTGAACTCTGTGAAGAAGTTTGTTTTGATTTACAAGATTTTTATATAACATTTTGGTATAATTCAATTACTTTTGAATAATTTTGGGATCAGCATCTAAAGATTTTGCTATGATCTCCTTAGATTCTGCCTTTATATCCTTTACATAAATGCTAACTTGATCATAAGCACTAACATAATTCTTAATTTTATCAATAACAGTTGCTATTTTATCAGATAATCTATTACCTTTCATTTGAATATCATGATAAATATCATCGCCTTGAGCAAGTCTTTGTTTTAATTCACTTGTTCTATGTTCAATTGAAAACAATACTCTGGGCAATTTTGAATGGTATTCATTCAAATTTTCTAAATAATCCTTTAAAAATTGCAAATTAGATTGATGTGATACAACTTCAACATTAAAGAATTCTTGAAAATCATTTTGTTTTACAACATTAACATTATCCTATTCTATATTAATTCTTTTCAGTTTGACTTTAGGTTTACTTAAATCTCTTTCCTTAGCTATATTTTCTGGAAGAAATCTTTACTAATAACATCATCACTTATTATTTTAAGTTTAATTTTGGCTTTGCCAATTTCTTTTTCCTTATCAATCATTCTTCTATCAAGATTCATTTCAACTATCTTTTTACTCATTCTTTTAAATTCACCTTTGCTTTCCCTACATCTCTTTCCTTGTCAATATTCTCTCTAAGAAAATCAATATTATTTATCTTTCCATCTATAATTTTAAGCCTAACTTTGGCTTTTCCGCTATCTTTTATAAAGTCTATACTTCCTTTAAGATAATTTATCTTAATTTTCTCTCTACTCAACTCTTTGAATTTTACTTTATTCTTCCTCATATTTTTGTTATGATTACGTATCTCCTTAAGAAAATCTATTTTAATTTTCTCCTTATCTCTAAATTTGAGTTTTATTTTGTTTTTGCCTATGTCTCTATTTGGATCAATTTCTAATCTGATAAAATTTATATTAGGCATTGTATTTTTAATCGTTGTAAATACTATTTCTTTGTAAATATCAAATTTTAGATAAATATTTTCATACTTAATATTAGATTCATGAATTATATTTTGTATTTTATTCTTAAATTTATTACTAGTATTGTCAGTAATCTTCAGTAATTCCTTATCTAATAACTCTAGATATTTTTCATCTAATGGGTTTAATTTTATTTCTAAATCCTCATTAACTCTTTTATCCTCACTAATCAACTTAAAAGATTTTTCAGGTTCTTTCACTATTTTATCATATAATTCATTATTTTTATCAACCATTTTAACATATTCTTTATTTTCACTAATATTTTCACTAGTCCCATCTATGGGTTCTTTATATTCTTCCATTTTTTTTATCAACTTCTGTGTCTAATCTCATAACACTATCATCAACCAAAGCTTTTGATGCAACTTTTAATTCTCTAGCAAATTCATCAGAGTTGGTTTTTAACTCAGCTTTAAATTCATCATAGCTGGTTTTTATTATAGCCTCCAGTTTCTCAGAGTTGGTTTTTAAACTAGACTCTAGTTTCTGGGAAAATTCATCATAGCTGGTTTTTATCTCAGCTCTTAATATCTCTATTAAATTCCTTATATCTAAATTACCACTAACTGGCATTTCATTACTGTTATCCATTATTACTAGAACTGCAATATTATATACTCATACAAAAAAAATTCTAAGATATATATATATTTCTGTGCAGTAATTATCACAGATCAAGAACTCACCATCTCCAATCATTATCCCAACAAGCAATTACTCAACCAAGCATTGTACAAGCCTTTTAATTTTATTATACATAGTAGCTATCCAACAATCTAAATTTCAGGTGTTTGAACTCATGAACTTCTTGGTTTATATATATAAAAAATCTCATCTATCACCATAACTTCAACAAATTTCTCTAATATATATATATAGAGTAACAACTGAGATCACTACCTAACATTTATTTATATGTAATGATAATAAGGATTCTACACTTATACAATATTGAAATGTGGAAATTTCATATCAAATTCAATATAACCTTGACATATTTAAAATATAATAAAGTGTTCATATGTGTTGAAAGTAACTAACTCGATAATATAGTGAGACAACTTTCTCATTCAAGATAATGGTAGTTAAATATAAAATGATTAAATTGATACTTATCACTAGCCTATCACAACTAGGTTCACCATTATGAAAGTAAGTCCAGATAAAATAGAGAAGAAAAAAAAACAATGTATAAATTTTCTGGAACTTAAAACTTAATACCATTTCATATACTATATAAAAAAAATCAACTTCGTTGATTATTAACTTTTGAACCTGAAACATTATTTTACTAAAATTGTAATAGTGCAATTTGTCATCAACAAACATTCACTAATTGAACTTCATGTTTAAAATTCACCTATAATTGAAAACAAAACATTGATATGTTTGTTTTTCAAGCCCTAGTTGATAATTAAGTGTAATAAATTATTTGTCACCAACAATAATCAATTAACCGAGCCCCTAAGTTTGGTGCTATATTTTTAGGTTATATACTCATCCATTCCTCTAAAGATCTGACAGATACTGACAGCCAAAAGAATGATTAGCATTTCACAATTTTGAGATAGATAAAAGAATTCAATCACTGTTCTTAAAGCATACAATGTTTCATGAACACTCAGATGATCATCACATTTCAGTCTTTCTAAGCTACTACAACCCATAATAGTTTTCTACAAAACTATTACACTGCCCTGCTTACATCTAGTGTCTTAGGGGCTATTATTTATAAAATATGGACTTGCTCATCTTTGTGAGTCTTAGAGGCAAATATTATACATATATCAAAAAGAACTATACCTTAATTTCTCTGGAGTCTTAGAGGTAAAATCATGGCAGGACTACTGTTAACTGCTTCATGATAAATAGTAACGAACATCACAATTTGGGTTGGAGCAGTGAATGAGATCAATCAGTCACAAGTGACATGAATACATCACATCCTCAATACAATGACAAAAATTCTCCATCCAACATCAATATTTGCAACAGAACCAACCAAACTCCAACAATCAAATATCCAATCCAACCTTAAAAATTATAGATTTTCTACAGCACAAACTTTCCAAATATGAACAAAATTATTACTCTATAATTTAATGCCATCAATATAATTTTTAAATTGAAAATTTACTGTTTCATGACTGTATTTATCTCTCATCATAAAAAAATGCAATAACAGTAATCATCACCATCTAAATATAAGGCCAAAATATTTCTATATATAAAAAAAAATTAAACACACAAAAATGCTTCTTTCTTTAAACTATATATCTCACATCAATATATATATATATACTACACATCTCTCAGGTATGTGGTGTATTTCAAGCCCTAATTAGCTTATTTCAAGCTCCAGTTGATATGCCAAATGTAATGGAATGTATGTATACAAACATATTATGCTTACCACATTGTGGCATTAAATGTAATGGAACGTCAATATATGAAAAGAAAATAATGCTCCAAACATTGGATGACAAATGTAATGACATATATGTAATCTAAATGATCTCAAACAAAAATACACATATGAAGAAAGAAGACCTCAAATGTTGGTTCCACAATGTAATGGAATGCCTATCCACAATTGAAATGGCCCAATCATTAGGAAAGCCAAATGTAGTGGAATCATGATTGCTATATCCTCATAAACAAATCATAATGAAACAAATCTCACATTTTAGGCATCAAATATAATGAAATGACTAGCAACAGTCTTTAATTAATCATGTCTGTATGTTGATGGTGCCAAATGTAGTAGAACATATTTATCATCCAATTGAAATAATAGAAACATAGCACATCTTACACATAAAGAAAGAACTTAACAATCTAAATAAATCCAATTGTTGAGAAAGCCAAGTATAATAGATTGTACAATTTAAATGAAGAAAGATAAAATTATCCCAGTTATATTTAAATAAATTGTTTATATGCCCTTCCAACTAGCTATCCATGAAATAAATCCAAAATCATACAGAGCAATAATGAGACCTATTACTATAATTTATTCTCAAGGTTGATATGACTAACTAACAATATATATATATATGTAATAAATAAAGTTTGATATCTGTATTCGTTTCACAATATATGTAATATACAAATCAATATATATATCAAAATACAATACAATTTATATAAATTATAATCTTTTAGAAGTACTTTCGACTATACACTTTGTAGTCTTTATCAACTATATAACGTTGAATAATCAAAACGAGACAACCCTTAACAATACCCATAGTTCAATTCAGATTTCCCACAATTCTGTTATCTTAACATTTGATGACTGGCGATTCATTAACATTTGACGATTTCTTGAAATCAACATAGCCTCTTTTATTTTACGTTTATTATGACAACGTTCAATTTGAATAATTTTCATATTTTTATAATCAAATTTAAATCCATATTGACAAGATTTATTATGATCAAATATAACAGATGATGAAGGTTTATTTACATCTGTTCCATATTGATTCTCTTTTTGAATTCTATTATATAAAAGCATATGTTCTTTTATTCTCTTTTCAAATGTACACTTAGATTCACCAATGTATTGTACGCTGCAAAATTCTATTATATATAGATTGATATGTGGATGCGGTGTACAATACATTGGTGAATCTAAGTGTACATTTGAGAAGAGAATAAAAGAACATATGCTTTTATATAATAGAATTCAAAAAGAGAATCAATATGGAACAGATGTAAATAAACCTTCATCATCTGTTATATTTGATCATAATAAATCTTGTCAATATGGATTTAAATTTGATTATAAAAATATGAAAATTATTCAAATTGAACGTTGTCATAATAAACGTAAAATAAAAGAGGCTATGTTGATTTCAAGAAATCGTCAAATGTTAATGAATCGCCAGTCATCAAATGTTAAGATAACAGAATTGTGGGAAATCTGAATTGAACTATGGGTATTGTTAAGGGTTGTCTCGTTTTGATTATTCAATGTTATATAGTTGATAAAGACTACAAAGTGTATAGTCGAAAGTACTTCTAAAAGATTATAATTTATATAAATTGTACTGTATTTTGATATATATATATATTGATTTGTATATTACATATATATATATTGTCATTGATTGTGTAGATATTCTGTGTTAGATTTTGTGACCAATCAGGGGGTTTTTGTTAAAATTTTTAATCTTTTACCAAATCTGTAATTTTTGATATCGCCATTTTACTGTGTATTTTTTTCTTTCTGATGAAAACCAGCCCTCTGGTTGAAATATAATATTATTTATTGGATTTATAAGTCTTTTTTGTTTATATATATATATAT
>JAQFVV010000702.1:0-96029 GCA_028023455.1 Epiperipatus broadwayi | reverse complement strand
TGATGAATGGAAAAACAAATTAACAATTATTAAAGAATTTAATGAAATAATTAGCTGTTGATAACTTTAGTATAAAGAGAGTCATAAAAAGTGAAAAAATGTAAACTTATACTAAAAGAGAAACATCAAAGACAATCCTATTATTCTAAAGTATTCAAGAAAATAAACAATTTTTTGAACATAAAAAGTTGCTCTTCCTGAATTGATAGATACAAAAAAGGGGAAATATATAGAAAAGTCTCCATGCCTATAAATTTAATTCTCAATACTTTATTATTGATAATATTACTATATTTTTTGGAAAATTAAAATCAGAAGCCATAGTAGTAATCATAAATAGTTTCAATCAACCTATGAATTATGAACTTGTTTGTAAGCCCAAAATAAAAATAAAAACCGTAATGATGACACTATTAACACTCTAAAAGTGTCAAAATTAAAATACCATATATTTTTCTTTAGCATGAAATCCCTCAACTTAAAAACTAACAACTATAATAATCAACAAAAAAGAGGACTCAAAATGTTTTTTTTTTAAATTAACAAGTTTGGGGGCCACTTTTGAAAAATGTATTATTCTCTTTTTCTATTTTTAATACCTAAATGCAGTTTAGGTTGAAGTAATGAAATTAAAATTAAAAAGTCCTGGACAAATTCTCAGTTGAATAAACATCACAGAATAATTCACATAATAAGAATGCTAAGTTCAATCTGCTTTTTGAGGGCTCAAAAATAATATAAACTGCCCAAACCTATTTGCACTAAAAATACATAATGCATTTTATTTCCCTAGTCTTTATACCTATATAATAATAAATAAATAAAAAATCAACAAAAAAAAAAAATAAAGAATATTGTAAACGTATCAGTTTTTATATCTATTGCAATATAATATTTACACCTATCAACTGTTTATAAAATCTTTCTGAAAAATATTCACATGTATGATTCATTTATAATCAAACCCATTCACAATAATTATTTTAATCTTAAATTTAAAAAATATAATAAAATAATATTTTAAGTCGTAGAAGATAGTTTACTCATAAAATAAGCTGATAGCACAATCCATTATCCCTTACATAGCTTATACATGGATTGCAGTTTTAATTTATATTGATATTATATTGCATCAAGAATCAATGCAATACTTCTTACATAATAAAATCTTGAATTATAAATATTACCGCATTTACATGTGAGTTTTTATTACAGAGAATCATTTTATCAAAAAAACATTCATTTAGCAGCCTGGAAAGCAACAATTTAAACAGAGTATATTATTTTATTACAATTATATTTAATAAAGCTATTTTCTAATATTTAGATGACTATATTTATAGAGAGCTACATAACGAACAACATATATAATTTATAAATTAATTAAATAGAAATATGCTTGCCATCCTTCATTAATTCTTTATATAATTCTAAGAAGATAGTATATAACTTTCTTTGACATGATGGGTAAAATAAGACAAACTAAAGAAAAACAATTTATATAGCATTATTATTACTTTTAAAATTTAAGAGTTTTATATTTGGCGACTTCTCAGCTCACTCCTTCCCTTGGGATTTTGAGAGTCGAGAAACATAAACATAACATGTTTAATGTATTGAGATGTAACCCCCTTATCATTCAAGATAATGCATAAATATAATGGAGCAAATAGACTTCTAATTTATTTAAATAATTAAACAAGCAGATTTGACATTAATAAATATGATAGATAATGTATGAGGTTAACTTTCAAGGTTAAGACTAGTTAACGAGATATGTTAAATCACATTGAGTTATTGTTAAAGCTTGAAACAAAATGAAAGCATTTTTTACCAGCAATAAATGATGACTTTGGAACTTCTTTTGTTCAGATAGGTAGATGGGTTTAAGATCTTTTAACTGGCATAAATATGATAAGATATGGTTAGATCTTCTACATTTTTGATGGAACTTCTTGGGACACCAACTCCACCAATGACCATGGAGAAACTGATGCGAGACTACTCACACATAGTGGCAGGTACAGTTAATATTTTCTATTTCTTCCTCACAGGCACTCGATAGCATTTTAAGTAGGATACAGACTTTTATATGATTATTATATGTACATATTTTATTTAATAATCAGGTAAAATGAAACAGAATAAAACAGAATCTACACAGAGGAATACAGAATGCAAAATAATCATACAATGATTCTTTCTATGTTTATATATATTACAATGCTTCTTTCTATGTTTATATATATTATTTTATGCCTCAGGTTGTACTTTATGTGAGTCTTCTTAATGGATTTTTTCCAACTTATCTAATTGCTGTTCCATCTTACTTTTTGCTTCTGGAGTCCTTTGTGCCAGCACATAGATCTCCTGATCTTTGTTTCTTAATTTCATTTAACATCTTAAAGTGTGTAAAGATGTTCAACTGTAATTATTACAGCCAATGGTATATATAGATAGAGAAATATGAGACTTATGCTTTCTTCCTTAATGGCTACTTATCTCTTTCTCTCCAATTGTATACAACATTTTAACATTTTTTCTTAATTGATTTTACTTTTGATGATATATACTGTTTCTTAAAATAAAATTGCATGATTTAAACTATCAGTCTTTAACTTTAAAAAATGATCCAAGATTTTACATTCACACACACACATATTACTAATGTGTGCAGGTATTAATAAATAAATTATATATATATATATTGTAACCCCTCACACCGATCACCAACAATAACAATTACCCAGGGGCACCAATTCTATGGATCATAGAATAAATTATCAATCTAACTTTATCATAAATTTACTCATGAGGCTCTTAATTAAAGTTTCACCTTAACCTAGCTCAGTTGAGAAATACAGAGGTGTATCAGGTGTACAATGTACATTAGATGTGGGAGAAAATATTATAATTCACAGGAATAAAACATCTATCAAGTTCTAGGCTAAACAAAATTAAATTGGTAAAATTTTACCAGCTAACATTAACTAATTATAATCTATATTTCACCTCCTCCCATCATCCATATGCACTGAAAAACCTCTATCATATTAAAAAATTACACCAATAACTAAAAAATAATATTTTAGAAACTGTAATGTATAACTAACTTGATCTAAACTCAAACTAAACCTATCATCACTAAATTTTTAATTACACACTAATCTAATCTAATTAACTGAATTTATTATCTAATCTGAATTAAA
The DNA here is from genome assembly GCA_028023455.1 of Epiperipatus broadwayi. Classification (NCBI taxonomy): domain Eukaryota; kingdom Metazoa; phylum Onychophora; class Udeonychophora; order Euonychophora; family Peripatidae; genus Epiperipatus; species Epiperipatus broadwayi. The sequence goes on along the minus strand of JAQFVV010000702.1, from coordinate 92,820 downwards.
ATTGAAGATCTCAGGGAGTCTGTTATATGGCATGGCTTAAACTAAAATCTTTCTCTCAATAACTATTATTTAATATTATGAAAATAATAATAGAAACTAAGCAATACCCTAACTAAATAGTGGCAGTTAGACAATGAAAGAAATTGGGTACATTTTGATTTCAATTCATCATCTAAACAATTACTAAATAATAAAACCTTTTAGACAAACAGTAGATAATTGACATTTCATACAGTGTTTGGATCAAGGAAATCATTATCATCAGATCTGGATGTTTATTATAATTAAATGAAAATACAATTATATTACATTAAATAAAATAAATGTGTGAACATGTGTGGAAATATGAAACAATGAATGAATGTTATAAAAGAATTCTAAATACAAATTTTGAGTAATAAAATATTTATTAATCAAGCAAGGAAATAGCTAAACAAACATTTAATCTATTTCACAATTTTCATAATAATAATAACATAATATGCTCTTGGATTACAAAATTACACATTTTATCTATCCAAACATCTGGATAGATTTGTGAACACCTGATATTTGTAATATCAAATAATAAATCCAAAATCAAAACATATATTTTACTATAAAGGAAATAGTTTCTTAGTTATCAGCTTCTTCTGATACCTATAAAGCTGAAGAAATATAACCTTGTGCTCCTATTAATCCACTACAAAATTTATCTTTTGTTCAACATTTGGTTTTATAATACTTATTTATCCATCAAATTAATAAATCTAAGATAAACAATGTGGATTAAATATTCTAATTATGCTATAAAATAAAATTAATATTTTGCATTTTACTTCAAATGCACAGTAAAGATAACTAAAATAAAGGGGTTTGAAACCTAAGAATAACATCAACTAGGTTTTGCAAAATGAATAATAGCTCCATTACTTTAACACATTCGCATCAAATTATATCTTGCAAAATAATATAAAGAATTACATTAACCAATATATGCTTATAAAACCATGTCTTGCAAAATAAAATAAAGAATGTCACTAATTAATATATTTTGCCCTTGCAACACTGAAATAAAGTATTCTATTACATAACTATATTTTTTTATTTTGCCAAAATAGAAATAACAATTCTATTCATTAAGTATGTTTTATCTTTGCCTGCTTACTTAATCAAATGATGATTGAATGATAAAATTAATGATATGAAATCTACATGATCACTATAAAATGTTTGAAAATTATAATTAAAATTATACATTAATAATGGATTTTCCTCTTTCAATATAACACTTTATACATGGGTCTGTATTATGCTGTGTGTCAAAGAATAAATAATTAATTCTAAACAATCTAATCAGTTTGCTTGTGAGGTTATAATATGATTACAATACGGATGAAGGCAATGGTCAATTAAACTATAATTACTAACTTTATTACAGTTGTTTTGTAAGAAAATCTATTCTTCCCTTATTCTTTTTTTATCAATAAATTATCTGGCACTTGGCTATAGTATAAGCTGGAAAAACATTCAATAACACATGGGGATAAAAGATTTCAACAATTCAAGTCAGATAAATATCAACACAATAACTTTCAAGTCTACTTCTGAGACTAACTAAACTGATGGGAATAAATCTCTTCACCAAATAAACAAATGGATAATATATTCAACTTCAGAAACTTTAATTCATAAAAATATCATCAAAACTGGAGGATTCCATCTACTCCTATCAAAACATTTCAATACACAGAAAATAAGGGATTACTTGATCCCATACCTACTACACTAGGCAATCTACCCATGTTTAAATATTTAAATAACAATAAAAGGAGAGACTACTCAATCCAATAAATATTATAAAACATTGCATATAGCCACAAAATAGTTTTCCATTCAAACATAATAAAGAACAATAATTCTCACTTAAATACATCTCTAATTCTTTCAAACAATTAACCATCCACTTCCTCTGAAAACAATTGATTATATAACATTTGCACTTGCAATTAACATATTATAGCTAAGTTTAATACTGGACACACACATGTATAAGCATAATGATACACAGACCATTAAATCACACAAGCAAAAAAAAATTACTATTAAAATATTAGTTACTAATTCATAAAAGTGATAAAGAATAAATATTTCATATCTGATAATATTTAGGCCTTGGTAACATTCTAATAACAGTTAGAAAATAAAGCAATAATTTATTGGCAAGCAAGACAAAATAATTTTTTTATATAGAGCATTTGAATTAGCACACATCTAAAGCAAAATTGAGCTTAGATAACTAATAAAAAAAATTATATTTCAGGCTAAAGGATTATTAAAAATAATCATTTTTTTAAAATCTATTGGAAATGCATAGATATAACATAAGAACTTATATAATGTGCTTTCTTTAAAGAAGAGCTTTCATCCCTATTATCATTACATGGACACATCCATCCCTTACCACACACCGCAAGTATATTATAACATAATGCACGGTAAAATTTATATTAAACCAATAAAGAAAAAAAATTACCTGTACAATATCTTCCATTAATATTGTACATTTAGGAGATGTTCTAGCAGTATAATAATAATAATAAAGATAATAAAAATAATAAAACAACCCTTAAACTGTTTACATATCAAATACAATTAAATAATAAATAAATAAAGTCTTTTGTTTTCTTCTTCTGGGTTGAAAAATGAAAGTTCATCAATAGTTTATGAATGATGTTCCTTGGTCATTTCTCCAAAATGAATAATAATTATTTATTCACGCAAATATCAACATTGGCAAATACATATATCACAAACATGTTTCCTGCAGGTCTAAACAAAACAATATTATTTTAATTCATAAGAGCAAATTCAATGTTCTTAACTATCAGCTGATGAATTGCTGTTGACATGATATGAGGAATTCAGTTAATTAAACAAAATATTTTAATGACGCAAATAAAGAAGTACTTTATTCCTAGGACATTCAGACGTATTATTTTACTTTTTTAAAGCCATTCAAATTAAGCAATATATTTTAGCTAATAATATTTGTCTAAATGAATTTACTAGCAATATTTTTAAACAGAAAAGTTTCACAATGAGTGAGGAATGCATTCAATAATACAAAGTTATATAATTCAACTATTTTAATAAATTTGTTTCTCCTATTAGTCTGGAAACAGGTAAATATGAACAACATATTCACTTAGCACATTTAATCCTGTATTTTTTTCTATAGATAAGAACAATGATAGTTACGAAAATGTTCCAACAATAATGAAGATAAAATTAAACAAGTCATATGTGTTCTTTAAATCTTCTTTTATAATTAGCATAAAATTTTTTAGAAAGAGTTCTGAAAATATTTAACAACAGTTCTGCAATTATTCCCTTAAAAATATAATTAAAACTTGAGAAAAATAATTTTAACAAGTAAACATACATTCTTCTTTCTTCTGTTCCATTTAATTTCAAGTTTAAATTAGGCAAATTTATAATATTAGTATTCATTCCCATTTTTATTTTCAACAGTGGCAATTTAAATTTAAATAATATAATATATAGGCACTTACATGTATCTTTGACAATGGTTAAAAAATTTAAATAGTCAGCCAATGATAAGACCAATGTATCTTTTAAGGTAGTTAAGTACACATATTTTTGCAACAATAAAATATGTTACTTTCAGCTTGAATTTTGGAAGAGCAAAATTATACTATTAAACTTTGTTTAAAATTGAAACATATTGAAAGACCTTTAGCAGTTTGTAGCTGGCCTAGTATTCAGAAGGTCAAAAGATAGGAGTGGAGTGGAGAAGTGGAGTGGAGTTAATTGTAGTGGCAATCGTTTTTATAGTTTTTTTTTAAGATTACTTCATAATTTCTCTCATCCAATAGTTCAAGATCTGAAAGTTCAAAGGCCAACAGACAGAAAACAGGATTTAATTTATGCAAACAACTTTTGCTAAAAAAAAAGTGCAGAAAAAAATCATTCTGTCTTTTAAATAAATAAAAAAAAATATTAATATTAAATTGAATTAAGGATAAAATATTCTGTACTTTTAAAACTACAGAATAAAACTAATATCAATTGCTTTAATAAATAAAATATTTTTAATATAACTATTGTATAATAATTCATTAGTTCAATGCTCAATTAATTCACTTAAAATATAATTAAGCTGGTTTTAAGTACTATTGTCTATGAAATTAAATAACTGGATATGAAATGTGATATCTAATGATTTAATGAAACATATGAATAAAAAAATGAAGTTGAATAATGATATTGACATACATGAATATTTACTAACAATGCATTCTAGACACTAAACTGATATGACTATTTTAATGATGATGAGTAAAACATACTTCCCTGTTTATTCTATAAATTAAAATGTAAAGCAAATGAACTGGATAATCACTCAAAACAAGTCTAACTAATTATTTGTGAACAAACAAAACAAATTAGCATCAACTTGACTGGACTGACTATGTTTATGACAAGCCACCCCCTATCCTATCATTAATTATACCCTAAAGTAAGCCACCAAACATCTAATAAATTTTAAATTGCACCTATAAATACTTCTAATCATTATTTTAAATCATAACTAAAAAATTTTTAAAATTTTGCGTTATTTCATTTTTTTTTAAGTAGTACAATATCAGATGTTACTGATACAATAGTACACAATTATAAATAATATTTCTGGTGCCAAACCAGAAGGTCACAATATATATATACAGTAGGAGATAGGTTAATTTAAGTAATAATGAAACAAGTATATCTGCATGGAGATATATACCACTTCAATATTAATTTTTCATCACCCTTCATTCATATATTTATTTCCTGACAGATTGTGATAATGGCTCACATTTCATTTTCATCTAGAGCATTTATAATTTATAAAATTTCTATTATTATTTATCTCTATTTTATTAGATCTTTGAAATACTTTTAAATATATGATTATTAGTATTTTAGAATTAAACCCTTAAAATATTTTTAACAACAAACTGTAGTTTTGAATTCTTATTCATTTAAGAAATTCAAGAGTTTATGGGATTCTTAGAATTTGTGATAAATGAGTTCTAAAATAATATTGCATGCAATTTGATTTAATTTTTATATGGTTAATTCATATTATAGTTTAATGCATGTCACAATCCAGTAATTACTAACTTTACAAAAATTTGATGGTACCAGCAATAATCAAGAAGCAGTAAATTTTATCATTTTTATTGTGATCACATTATTAAAACATATTATACACTTTATAAGAACTATATGTTTCTTCAAGAAATTAATGCAAGATGTTATTATATATTCTATTATTATTGGATGGCTGATAACCTTATAACATTAAAATAGTTCACTTAGTATTAGTTTATAATTATCTTAAAGGAATTAACAATTAATTTAATTTGTAAGCAAAACAAGTCTTATAGAAAGAAATATTCATATTTTAATATGTTGAACTCATATATTTCTATAATTCCTAAATATTTATCCAGCAAAGCTTCAATAGCAAGTCTTTCATGGACAAAAATTTCTTTAGAGATATAGAACATTATTAGTTTTGGAAGAAAATTATTTAAGATCTCTATATTGGATCTATTAATATATTTTAAAACTTATAAAAAAGGGAACGCATGATAACAGTGCAAAAATAATAATAATAAAATCAATAGCATTGCTTTATAACTATTGATTATTTTCATTTAAAAAAAAGATTAAAATTTGAAAAATAAAATAAATTTCAATATCAATTTGTAACCTTTATTATTGCCAAAAAAACATTAAAATTAAACTGTTTTTATTAATTAGAGGGGATTTAAACCCAGACATTCAAGCTCCCTTTAGTCATCCACTCTTTCTTATACAACAGTTACCGATGACCACATACATGTGAAAAAGTTAAATAATCTTCAATATAAATATTTTGTGCTGAACCGGCACTCATCAGTTGGTCCGTGGATCATCATCTTCCACCCACATATATAATCAGTATCGGTAGTAAAAAAGCAATGTTTTTTTCAGACTGTCTCCTCCCCAAAAGACTTTCATCTGATCATTTCATTAAATACAAATATAGACGCATGTATTCATTAAGGAATTATCTAAGAATATATATTTCTCATTTCAAAAAAGATTTAACACATTTTTTACTACTAATGAATCTTTAAGATATCTGCTAAGAAATTAGGAAATATTTCAATTACATGACAGTTCTTCTTTTAAGCATATCCATTTCAGGATTATGATGTAATCTAAATCCCATTTTATCAAAAGGATGATTTTTCAAAGACAATACTACTTATTTCACATACATCATCATCAAACATTATTAATCCACTGCAGGATGAAGGTCTCTCCAAGTTTAATTCATCTCCTCAGATCTTTAGTTTCTCTTCTCCACAACACCCCTGCAAACTTTCTTATTTCATCCATCTATCTCACATGTGATCTCCTTCTGGTCTTTTACAATCTCTTGGAATCCAGTTTAAGATTTCAGTGGTCCATCTATTACCATCTCTTCTAGCAATATGTTCAGCCCAACTCCACTTCAGTCTTTTAATTTTTTCAATGAGGTCAGTAACACCTGTTTGTTCTCTTACCCATATATTGCATTTTCGATCTCTTCTTGTTACTTCCAACATGCATCTCTCCATACTTCTTTGAGTGGTCTGAAGTCTCTGTAGTGCTCTTCTTTTAAGTGTCCAAGTCTCAGATCCATAAGTAAGAACTGATAAAACACATTTAGTAAAAACTTTTTTTTCAAACACATAGGCATATTTTCTTTTAGTATCAAGTTATTTCTACCAAAAGCACTCCAACTAAGTTTAATTCTATGATTAATTTCATCCATTATGTTTCCATCTGTATTAATAATCTGACCAAGGTATTTGTAACTGTTAACTTCTTTTAACATCATAATTAATCTTAATTTTCATACTTTGAGAAAATCCATTAAACATTACTTTAGTCTTTTTAACATTTATCTTTAGTCCTACTTTCCTACCTTTATCTGATACTCCTGCAATATTTTCTGCAGCTCTAAAGCATTATTTGCAAAAACAACTATACCATCTGCAAAAACTAAATGACTTAAATAATCTTTATTTACTTTTAGTTCTTTAGCTACCCATTTTAATCCACAAAATATTTCTTGTAGCACTGCTGTAAAAAGTTTTGGAGATATAGAGTCACCCTGTCTTACACCCTTCTCAATGTTGACTTTCCCAGTAGCATTATATAATCTAATTGTTGCTGTTGCATTTTTATAAATATTCTTTAAAATATGAGAATATCCTGGATCTATACCTTGATGATCCAATGCTTTAATCACTGAAGAAATGTTTATAGAATCAAATGCCTTTTTATAATCTACAAATCCAAAGCATAATGGCAACTCATATTCATTTGTTCTTTCTATAACTTCTCTTAATATCTGGATATGATCTACTGTATTAAAATCACTTTTAAATCCAGCTTGTTCCCTTGGTTGGTGGAAATCCAGTGTTCTCTGTAGATGAGTGGTAAAATTTTTGTATAAAACTGATAAAAGGCTGTTAGCATTCTTCCAATCATCTGGTAAATCTTTATCATTTAGACATTTGGTATATAACTTTGCTAAAAAAAATTCTATTTCTTCACCTGCTTCTTTTAATATATCAATTATAATTCCATCATTACCTGGAGCCTTTCTTTTCTTCATACATTTAATTGCATGTCTCACTTCTTCATTTAAAATTCTGGGCAATTCGGAAGATGTAATAGATATAGGAGGTACTTGTTCTTTATTACTATATAATTCTTGATAAAAATCTTCTACCAATTTCATGATGTCATCTCTCTTTTTAATAATAATTCCATCTTTTTTTCTTATTGCAGATATAAATTTCCTACCGATACCAAAATGTTGTTTTACACTCTTGAGATTTTTATTCTCTTCTACAGCGTTCTTTGCTATTTCAGAGTTATACTTTCTTATATCATTTTCAATTCTTTTCCACACCATTTTACAAAATTTGAGATATTCAATCCTTTTTAATGCATCATTTTTATATATCTTCATATTCCTTCTTTTCTTCATAAATTCTCTAATCTCAGTATAAATTTTATTGGTCAATTGCTGCTTTTTTCTACCAGCTATCTTTGTTGCAGTTTTCAAAAGTGTATCAGTTATTTTCATATTAATTTCCTTTAAATCTAAATCATGTTCAAAATTTATTAATGCTTAAAACCGATTTGTAAGTTCTAATTTAAATTCATTAGAATGTTTCTGAAGATTAGGAATATCAACTGTAATATTGTTTTTCATAATAATTTTTGTCTCTCTAGTTTTGCTTTAACATGTATCTTACATCTTACTAATCGATGATCACTTCCTGGGTTAAATTTATTAAGAACATTACAATCTTATTTCTGTTAGTCAAAATATAATCCAATTCTGCTGTACCTTCATTTGGATGCTTCCATGTCCATTTCCTTTAACATTTTTCTCAAAAAAAGAATTCATAATATAAAGTTTTTCTTTTTCTGCAAACTCCACAAGTCTATGTCCTCTCTCATTTCTATTACCATAACCAAAAGTATCTACAGCACTTTCATCTTTCATTTGTTTACCAATTCTAGCATTAAAGTCTCCCATAACAATTTTAAAATGTTGTTTACTCTGATTAAAAGCCTTTTGTACATCCATATAAAAATCTTCTACTATTTCATCACTATGAGAACTTGTTGGAGCATAAACCTGAATTATCTGCATTTGGTATTTGCTATTGAGTTGTATAACTAATTTTGCCATTCTGTCTGACACACCATCAATCTCAACAATGTTGTTCTTCCACTTTTTATAATAGAGTACTTTTCCAATTTTTAAATCAATTATCTCTTCACCTTTTTTTCTAATTTCACAAAGTCCAATAATGTCCCATTTAATATAAAACAGTTCTTCTTCTAATTCTTGCAATCTTCCTTCACTTGAAAGTGATCTGCAGTGGTAAGTACCTAAATAAAAGTTGTCAACAAATGGTAGCCTGGGTCTGCAATCAGGGGATTCTTAGCACCCTCTGCCTTAGGTCCTTCAATTGCTGCCTTGGTTGATGACTTTACAGCCTCCTGGGAATAAGGACCATAATTTATTTTTGTCTGTCATAATTGTATAATTATTAAAAACTATTTATCATTTACACATTCATTCTGCCTTATCAGGCAACTGAGAAGAAAGATCATGGATGTTTCTCGATCTTAAACTCAGAGGTAAAAAGCCAATAAACTCACCAAGCTGGCTAATGCGTGTTAGTGAGCAGCCCATCCATGTTCGTATACTATATGAATAATCACATCTGCAACGACAAGAACATATGGAATGGACATTAAGAATTTGCCCTGTTCGGTTTCTTTAAGGCCTCCAAGAGGAAACAAAGGATTTCCTTTCAGTTTAATAAAATTATTTGCTATTTAGAATATGAATATCAAATAAAAATGTTATCAAATTTTACAAACTTTGTTTAGTTCTTTCATATTTATAAAATTTGTTTTATTTAATATATTAGTATTTTACTCTTGCTTGTTTCAAAAATTTAAAAAATAATAGTTTAGCAATAACTTTTTTTTCATTTAGATTTTCTGGTTTTGAAATTAAATGCCTCTTCGGAGACAAATTGTCTTAAACGGCAATCACCATAAAATTTCAATGTTATAAAAAGGAAATAAAAAAATAAAATGTTTCTTTTATTTATATACTCCATAAAACCAATGATAGATTATACAGCTTTTTTGTGTTTTCATATTTCATTTTTAGTAAGTACATACATAGTTTTAGAAATAAAAACATCTTTTAACGGATTTATAAATATTTAATGTGAAATAGAAATTGGTAAATTTTAAGAAAATATTTAAAATATTTATATAAAGATTTTTTTAAAAAAAATCGCACCATCTGCTTTCTTGCGATGCATGAATACTTTGTGTTTATTTTTATATTTGCACCTGTTTTTTTTTTTTTCAAATTGTTTGATTATTTTTTTAAAAAATAAAATTTACTATTTAAGTCTACAAAATTCTCTAGGTGTTTTTATATCTCTTTTTTGTTTAAATATTTTATGATGTGAACCAAAGGAAAAATATTAGACTATATAATAAAAATGCAGTAGTCAAAGTAAACTATTTTCATTGACGGTCATCTAATATCGTGTAGATAACTTACTATTTTGAATAAGCAGTTTAATATGATCTTATATAAATTTTCTAAAAATAAATTTAATGCAATATTTATACGATAATCTCGTTGATGTCGTTTCCCATAAGGAATCTAATTCTTTTGAGCAAAAAGTATATAATTTAAAATGCGTCTGAAATCTTGTTTATAAATAGAATTATAGTAGAATCAAATGAAACTGTTGAAGACTAATAATAATTTATCTCCAGTCAATTATATTATTATTGTTGTGATTGTTGTTATTATTAATATTATTATTATTATCATCATCATTATTATTATTATTTGAAATTAAACACTTTACTGAAATAACACTAAATTTTATTAGATTTTTCAAGTCTCAATCTTACAGGACATAAACCTAGAGAGGTTACTTGCCACATGATAAATTCAATAATCTAAATAAAATTAAATGTTCATGGTTTCAGTATTTTGGAATTTTCAAAGTTATTATAGTACATTCATATGAATAAAGAAACAAAATGCCACAAAATGTCAAAATTTTTACCATTACAAAGTTTGAAGTGTACAATATTAACATGGTAGAATCTAGAGTTAATTTCAGTAGTCATGGCTGATATGAAAGTTGCAAGAAATTGGACGGATTAATATGTTTAAGATTATGATAACTGCCAATTTGTAAATGACTAATGTTAATCTATAACAATTAAGTCATCATCTTATTCATAATACATATATTATAAGATTGTGTGATATACAATAATAAATTGTATCTGAGAAACATGCAAACTCCAAGTGAATGATGGTTCAGCCATTTACCATTAAAAGTAGCTAGAAAAATATAATGATTTAAAGATCATCAACAGTATTCTGTTAAATGGACAGGTCCAGAGAGTAATGACATCATCAATTTATCCATTATCCATTTCATTCTCTTTACTTACCAACTCTTCAATTCCATATAACTCTTCCCATCATATCATTCAACAAGGTTAATCTCTTTCATACTTTTACCATTCTCTCCAAAACTTTTTTCATTAAACTATAATTTCTTCTTAATTTCTTATTAATACATGCCTAAAACAATTTCTCTTTCTTTATCTGATTTCTTCAATCAATCTTTTTTCATTTACTCTTTTCAAAACTTCTTCATTATTTTATTCATCCGATTTTTTTCATTCTTATCCAAGTCCACATCTCAAAGGCTTCCAATCTGTTCCTAATTTTATTACTCATTGTCCATGTTTTATAACTATTCATTAGTACACTATACATATATCATTTAATTAATCTTTTTCTTCTCTTTTCAAAGATCCACAAAATATTTTATTTTTCTTAATAAATATCTCCATTGCCAATGCTATTCTTTTAATTTCACCTTTACTTTAACTTCTTCCATCCTCATTTAACCAACTATCCAAATGTCTAAATTCCTATACCTGTTGAACTATGTTATCATAGATTTCAATTTGCAGTCTTTTTTGCATTTCTCCCTATCCTTAATTTTAGCCAACTCAAAATTAATCATCATTCCATATTTCATATATCCTTTTTTAAATTTATTCAACATATTCTGAAGATGCTTTTCATCCTTAACTAAACTGAGTCTGATGATGATAATGATAGAATCAAATATAATAATGAGAGTGATTTAGAAGATGAAGATTATGTAGAAATTCATTCAGAAAATTTATAGATACTAAATAACATATTCTAGGTAAGAAAATAAAGAGGAATTAAGTATGAATAAAGAATATGTTTTGGAAAGAATAAAGAATCAAAATGGAAAAAAAATTCAATTAAAAGGCAAATTTAAAATCAGCTGGAGAATATTTTAGCCAACTTCCATTATTTCAACTGAACATAAAAATGTTAAAATAGAATTTGAAATTAGGAACTGCTTAATCACAGATAATATCATAAATCTAATATTATTATATATAAATGAATGCATTGATTCTTTTTTAAGCCATTTTTTTTATAAAAAAGGATGATAAATGAATAGATAAAATGAATTAAAAGCATTTTTAACCCTCTTACATTTAGATAATTTACATCTCAGCAATTGACTAAATTTTCAGGATTTTGAGTTTGCAAATGGTAATGGAATTACAACTTTTCAGGCTTACAGTGAATTTACAGAGATTCATATTTATATCAGGTTTGATAACAAACTTATTTAGATAAAATGCCTAAAGTAGGCAAATTAGTTGTTATCAAAGGCATTTTCTCAGCATTCGTAGAATTTATAAATTATGTTACTACAGAAAAAAGTGTAACAATACACAACATTTTAGTTAGATTTGAAAACAAATACGGGTTTATCTAATATGTTCCATTCACTCCTAATAAATTCAGTATACAATTTTTTGCTATAGTTCATTTAAAAATATTGTACATAAGAAATATTGAAATGTCTGCTATTGCTCTACCCAAAGATTTTTACTTAAGTAGTAATAAATCAGTAGACATAATTAAATACTTCAAATTACTCATCAGGATGTAATGTTACAGCATATGTCCAGTTCATTGATGTAAATCTTATATATAACTTCACATTACATATATATATAACTTCACATTGCTTTTATATGTAGGTTTTGTTTATAAAAATATATCCCAAATATTTTTTGAATTACTGTCTATTGATTTATTTGTTTTGATATAAATACTCAAAAAATATATATATAATTTTAGTTTCAAGTATGCATTTCAACTTATATTTACATAAGTTTGACATAATAGAATATTATAAGTAAATAAAGTCAGGAATTGATACTATGAACCAAATGATGTGTATATACACTATATCAAGGCACTTCAGAAGATGGCCTATGGTTATATTATATACAACTTTGAATATTACAATAATAAATGTTCAGATTATTCATGTGTTCATCAACAATGTAAAGATAAGATGCAAAATATTTATTCGAACCTTTGAAAATGCATTTAGTGTTAGAACAAAATAAAAGAGCACTCAAAAAAGTCTACAGATGTGCATTAATCATTATACCTGAGACTTCATCAATTTCAAACACAAATTGAAGAAAATTATAATGACAACAAAGATCTATCTCTATCAAAAAGCAGAAAAATAAAAAGATGTGTTAGGTGTTATGTATCTAGTATGAGATATCTATCAAAATATTTTTGAAAATTGTTTGTGAATTTAAAAAAAGATTTATATCTGATATAATAATGATCTTTAATATAACTTTAATATCAAATTTATGGTATTTTCAATTTTAACTTAAAAAAATAAATGAAATACCATACCAAATTATAAATTAATATATTATAAATTTTCAGATATGGATAATGACAAAAACTTACACATTTAGGTTTACATGTTTACATCATAGCTGAAGACTGGAAGAGTGTGTAACATTTCAAATTTTGTAGATGAAATATCATTATTGTGCATATTATTGAGTTAAAGTTTGGACAATAATTATTTTTTTAATTTTGCTAATGTATTTAGAACTGTTTATGGAATTAAAGATGCTGTAAAAAGACTTTGTTAATATAATAATTTAAAAATACATTTATTTAAAGAGACTTCCATGAATGAAACAAAGCATATTAATGGAATGCTTTTATAAATAAAATTATAATTATATGGTGTATTTAATATTTGAATTAATGTTTATAAGTTCAAAAGTTTAATTTCATAATCAATAATTATTTTTTATTTTTATAAATAATAATACAATTATATTAAATAAAAACAAATTATTTTGAAAATTAAACTTCCAGTTCAAGTTGATACAATATTGCAACTATGTCTTTATGGAAGATGTAAACTAATAATAATTCTATTATCCTACAATAATGGACATTTTAAGCTAAAACTAGAGTAAAAAGTCCATCTCTGTCAATATGTTGTAACTGATCTCATTATGGAACAATATCAAAAAATATTGATCATCCTGATTTTCATCAAACTAGCTCAGATTTTTTTATTATTAGAAAAAAATTGCTACTAAAACATTAAAACATCACAGGTTCAACTTTTTTATGCTTCCACAAGCTGTTAAAAGAATAGCAATTTTTTTCTACAATAGTAACAGCTTGTGAAATCTCTAGTAACCAATAGATTCTAGAATGTTGTGCATTATAATCCTTATCCAGTGTTTTTCCATCCTATATCTCCTGTCTAGTTTCTAACTTATGGCTTTTATCAGTGAGAAGCTTTGGATCTGGAAGTAGTGTGTGTAGATATTTGGATCAAATGCACTCTCCAACACCCATATTTTACACGTTTGCTTAATTATAAAGCTATTAGCCTAACCCTGACAATGGTTTTAATTTATTCTGATTTGCCTATGTAGTTATGCAGATCTGAATCCTATTTGGTATCTATATATTTTAGCTGTCTTGGATTAAAAAAAAAAATAATTGTCATTTTTAGCCTTTGACTAAAACTGCATAAAAATAAAAGAGCATAATCATGTGATATTTTAATGGTTTAATACTAATCCTAACCAAAAGATAAAACTGACTATAGTTATTATAAAAACATATAATTTCTGATCTGTATGACTTTACATGCAAATTATCTTGGATTAAAAACATTACGTCTTCAGTTTGGGCTGTTAACTTTATAGTTGAGCAAAAAGGTAAAAAGTGGATGTTTGAGGGCACCAAATATGGATTCTGATATATAATATTTCATCATTTGTTGATTATTAGAATTTCTATTAAATAGAATTGCTGTGGGGGAAATTTCTACTGTTCGGTTGTTTTAATGGTATAATATTTTTTCTAGCCAAAAAATAAAAGTAACTGATTATTAAAAAAACAAAGACATCATTACATAAATCCCTAGCTGGATTCAGATTTGTATGAATACACAGGCAATTTAGCCTGGAATAAAAACATTATTATGGTTTCAGTTTGGGTCAATAGATTTATAATTAAGGAAAATGGTAAAAGATGGATGGTGAAGGAATTAATTAGATCCAAAGATTCAAATACACTGCTTCCAAGTCCATAGCTTCTCACTGATGAAACCATAAGTTAGAAATTAGTCTGGGAGTACTGAATGGAAAAACACTGGATAGGGATTATAATGTATAATGTTTTAGTATTTATTGATTACTAAAGCTAAAACTAGATGGCACTATTGTGAGAAAATTTTTGCTACTGTACTATTAGCAAAGCTGAACTTTCAATATTATACTTATAATATTACATTGTAATACCCATTCTACTGAAAACTTTCTCTGCAAATTGAAAATTTTATATTAACAATATATAAAAAATGCTTTTATTCAATTTTGGATAATGAGAAAAAAAAGAAAATGATAATATTTACCTCGTAAAGAATCAATTAAAATGATCTATTCTAAATATAAGGGGGTCTTAATGCATTGATGAAATATAGCATACTGTTCTCAAACTAAATAATCAGTCTATGCATACATAAAATTTTGAAATATGCATACTAATAAAATTAAGAAGTGAATATTTTATTGTGCTATTTCTACAACTTTATTAGTTAAAAAATGCAACTTATATCCCTTCAGATAAACTCAATAAGAATATCATTCACACTCTTCAAAGAATATCTTCTATGTTTTTGCTATTTGTTCACCAATAATAGTAAAATGTTCATCTTTCTACATCTAGCTCAGAAAAAAATGTTTTAGCCTTTTGCTATTGTCATTCTTACAGAATTAAATGGAAGACATTAATCTATCTCTCTCTGCATGAATATAATAAATGTTAAACCACTACTTTTAATTCCAATATGATTAATCTCTTTTTCACAATTTATCTAACATTAAATACTATATTTGTTTATATTTTTCTATATTTTTAGATCATATCTATGTAAAACTTCTTGTATTTACACTGACAATACATTTGATTATTATTATATTTATAATCTTGTCATAGAGGTGAATCATTATAATTATATTATATGATTCTTGGAACAAGTTCAGGTAGTCTTTAAACTCTATACAAATGTTTCTGTTTATAAATATTTAGTCAACTTATACAGCTTTCTATTTATTTATACAGTTTATTTTGAATTTACAGAACTAAATACAAATAATCTTATGATTTATCTAGAGGGATTGCATAATATTTGTGTAAGCAAAAAGCTTACAGCTTTTTTAAAAAAAAAAGTTAAACAAAATAAGTAGTTATGCCAAAACATATCAAGAGTGCTTCTATAATTTTATTGACAATATGAATATATTATTAGTTTAATTCTAATAACATAATGTTTTTAATTAAATAGTTCATATGAATAGGTTATATTTAATGTCTTAGAGAAATAAAGATCAAATCTTTCACAATAGAGAATAAAAAATTATAATAAAAAATAAACATCATCAGCTATATAAATATATTAATAATAATTCTAATATTTTTACAGATAAATATTGAATTCATAGTATTATTTCTGGGAGTTTCCATGTAATAAAAATATAACAGCTAAATAACTGATATTTCAGTACAATAACAAGGACCTTCCTCAGTTGACAGCTTGCCAACTAATAGAATTTGAGAATGAAGAGAAACTATCAATGGGAAAAAATATTTTAAATCTTACCACACACATTCTTATGATTTGAGAAAAAAAAGCTCTGAGGAAAGTACTTGTTATTGTACTGAAATGTATAGAAATATCAGCTATTTAACTATTATATTTTTATTACATGGAAGTTCCTGGATATAATACTAGAAATTTATATTAATAATAATTATCCCTAAAAAGTGTTTTCTGGCACATAGTTTTGTGCCCTTATTAATTAATTTATATGTTTGTTCTCTGCTTTTTCTGCCTCACTTACAAATCTGACATTATCTTGTGCTATGAATATTACCTGTTTGGTTGAAAGCAGTGCTAAGTTGTAGTTTATTTGTAATATTACTAATCTTATCTTTTATAGTAAACTATTCCTATTTATTAAATTAAAAAATAATAAGAAATTAAGTAAAGTTTATTGAGTTGCATGTACTTTAACATTATGTGATGATGTGATGTGATGTATTATGGCTTCTCCGTAAATGAAGTCAAGAATATCTCAGCAATTATGCCCAGATAGACCTGTTAGCCACTTTCTTTTACATTCCCAACTCTAAATTTACCCATAATCTGCTCTATCCCATTTCCACCTTTGTCAACTCTATAACCTTTATATCTAAACCCCCCTTATCTTTTCCCAAACACAGCATAAAAACCAATAATTCACTTTCTGTATAATCACTCTTTTCATATTTATTTTTCCACAACTTCATTATATGTACCCTTTCTGTTTTCAAACATTTACATTCAATTAACAAATGCCTAATATTTTCAATTCCTTCCTTACATAATTTACAAAATAAATCACCCATATTTTTCCATTTACATGTATATTCTTTTGTAGCTAAAGATCCCGTTCGAGCCCTAAACAATAAACTACTTTCCTTACTATTATCATATATTAACTCACACCTAATATTCTGTTTATTTCTATATATATTTAAACTCTTTTTACTCTCCATACTATTTCTCCATCTCTCTAACTCCCTAGTCTTTATTAATAAATTTATTCTTTTATCCCATTCCTTACTACTATAACACTCAATAATCCTCTTAACACAATCATCCCATCTTTTGTACAAATATACTGATATAAATTCTTTATCCAAATCTTTTGCATACTGCATTACCTTTCTCACTCATCTTATTAACCAATTGTTGCATATAAAACACCATCTAGTGTTCTATGATGAAAGCATTCTATAATTTCCAGTTTTGATGATAATAAATGATAAAAATACACTTAACAATTACAAACAATCTAACCACAGCTTACAAGATTCTAACACTACATTACTATAGATATAAAAGATTTAAACAATATAATGCTAAAATTATCATAATACACAAATTTCAAGCTAGCCTTTGCTATAGGTATTTCATTATTCATTAGTATTTATTTATAAATGAATACAAAAAAAAAAATCAATACTAATAGAAAGAAAATACACATGAGATTTAGATTATTAGGCAGACCAATCTAGGAACATGAATACAATCAAATATATTATATTCAGGCCCTTTTATTTATTTGACAACTTGCATCGTCTTTTTTAACTTTTTTTATGGCGAGTATTTATTTCTAAATGATTTTATAATTTATCTAATTATTCCTTATCATTATATTCAATCCTCAGCATATTCTATGAATAAAATCAATCAATATTAATGTTAGGTATAGGATTTTTGATATAATCTTTGTAATAAAATGAGGTGGGCTACTTTTTATGAAAACTAAATTTATTATCACTATAAAATATTTATTATAATCTCTATTATCATTCATTTTCTTCACATATTGATTTTACTAAAGATATGCAACAGTAAATTAATATCACCACACTAAAAATGATTCCAGATGTTATGTATCATTACCAAACAACACATACCATCATATAACAGCTTTATACATAATTAGTATAAATGAATCACACATGCTTTAGGTTTATTGTCTTAGTAAATATTACTTATGTAATCAATGTGCATTAAATAAATTTATAATTACAACTTTAAATTATCATAATAGACTTCTAACTATAAGATCTTTCATTGACTCATTGTAAATCAAAAGATTTCACAAGTACTAATGTATAATAGGAATTGTGGACTTAATCAGTGAAGTATTGAATAGCTTCATGCTCTCAGATCTAACTGCTTCAGCTTCACGTATTTTTATAGAAAGTAGATTGAAGTAAAGAGGAGTTCCCCTCTTTTCTTCCAATGCATAAGCTTGGGTGTAGAGGTCCCTACCTTTGTATTTTCAACTGCCTATGCTTTAGGTTTATTGCCTTAAAAATATTAAATGCAACATTGCATTTATGTTTTTGGTAAATTTCATAGTTTATGTTTGGTTTTCTACTAAAAATTTGCAAAGTTATTGATTTATACTGCAAATCTGATAACCATTCATATTAAATTTGTTTGAAATTCTTTTCATATACTATTTGATTTTGTTGATCTATACAGAATTTCTCATGAAATTTTAAAAAATACTATAAAAGACCTGTTGGTAAATCATCTATAAAACATGGTGTACAATCTAGCACTTTAGTATTTCAAATTATCACTACCATTTATGCCCATGTTAGTTTTGTAAAACTATTTTCAAGTCTCCTACTTGGAATTCCCAATAAATAATAATATTATTATAGCCATAAACCACAAATATTATTACACAAGCTTTTCATAATGATATTTTATTCTGCTTAATATTTTGTTGAATATATAATAGCATGAATATATTTTTAGTTGAAATATTTTTGCTTAAATTCTTTCATTATTTCTTTTTAGAGAAAATTTAGTGTGAAGATAAGATTAAAAATTTTCAGATTCTCATAAAGCTTAGAATTTTTTATTTTGGGATCAAGTCTAGGATTACATTTAATGATAGACATAATGCAACAAATATAAAAACATTTAAACAATAAACTCAATTACAGATTTAGATAAAATATTATTGGCAGTTTTTAATAGATTTATTTTCAATATATTAAGTAAATTTATATGCAGTTTGGATGTATAAAAGAAAAAGTTACAGTAATATATGAAAACAAAAAAAATTTTATTATTGATATTTGAAAATATATTTGATAGAATAAATTGGTTGATTTTATTTAGTATTTTGAAAGCAAAATGTATAGATTAGAAAACTTTCATATATGGAATAATATTTGTAAAGATTAATAGTCGACTTATAAAATGATTATTTCAAAATAAATGCACAATATGGACATTGTAATTTTTTTATATCATTTAATATAATCTTAAATTGGTTAATAAATAAGTATTGTTTTTATAGAGTTCATGGTATATTAATACTCAGAGTCAATCAGCGGGGTGGCAGCCAAGGCAGCTGTCCCAATCCTTGCAATATAAGAGATCTCAACTTGGTGACTCAATATGCTAAACAAAAATATAGGAGAAGGCAAAGTGATGTCATGGCTTGTAGAACGGCCTTAATTTTACAGTTAAATTCTCCCAATAAATATTAAAAAAAACTTTTCCTTGCAGGCATACCATGAGTCAAAAACATAAGCCAGTTTAGGGATGAGGTGCCAATTTGATGACTCTGTGACAAAAACAACTGCAGTGCTTGGTGAATGGCAGAACTAATAGTCTCAGTTTCCTGTCAATCAGTTCTATGCTAACAATGTTTTATGATACTAACAGTGCTAGAGTGAATCTACCCTATCCAAGTGCTTTCTGGATTTGATCTACTTGCTCATTTCTGTGATGCATAACTAACTGCTCCCAGTGTTTTCTGCCCTGTAAGTAAAAACTCTCATTTCTTATCTCTCTCTCTCTCCCCAAGTTCTTATTTTAAATTTTGAAGGGCCTCTAAAATATTAATTGCTCTGGGACTTGCATTTTCTCTGAAAGACCCTGGTAATACTTATGAATAGCAAAAGAAAACTTAAAATGGTATACAACAATAATAGAACTTTTAGAAGATTTGAAATTTAAATATAAATAGATTTAAACAATAGAAATGGATAGTGATATAAATGTGTTAAAATAAGCATTAGATAGAAAGTTATAAAATTTAATCATTTGGATAACTGATTAATTAATGAAATGTAGACAAATTAGAATGAGAATTGGAATCCACAAACAGACTTTAATAAATTATAGGAGACTATTTTGTGATCTACTGAAATCAGATTAAAAAAAAAACCCAAAAAGTATTGATTAATGTGGAATAGGAATTTGAACAACTAAAAAAAAAAAGGTGGTAGTAGGTTTTAGAGAAGTAAATTTGAAATTAGATTAAGAACATTTGTTAAAAAAATAACGATGTAAAATTGTTGAAAAAGACAAATGACAAAAGATTATTAATCGATAAAATTATATTAAAAAATAAAAAATTGAGAGATCATGTACTTTGAGGCAAAGTAAAAAAAAAAAGTTGTTGATAGGTGATTTTAGAAAAATGAAGTAGGTCAGTTATTTATTAAACGAAGATTGCTTTTTGCCACAAATTAGTTATTATGAATTGATTCAGACTAATATAACACCAAAAAAATCTTACAATCATAAGTTTTTTAACTGTAATTATGAAACAAATCAATGATTTAAAAATTAAATTCTCTGCAGATTACTAGCTGAAAATCTAAATTTGAAATTTGTTTTGATCAATTACTTTAAAATTGATCAAAATTATTTATAGATATTTATTATAATATTGCTTTCCAATTAAATGTTAAACTTTGCTATAATCTCTATACTAATAGATTTTATTTTTTGATTTAAGTTTTTAATCGCTAGATTGATATTGAAACTATTTGATTTTGAGTATTATTTTTTATATGCGTACATAATAAAAGAAAGATAAAAACTAATTGTCAAATGTTTAAATCATATCAATAGAAAGAAGTGATAGACTTTAAATATATAGTTATAAATTAAATAAATTGAAAACAAAGTTGGACTCCATTTTATTATCACTTGTGGACATATTCTGTAAAATAATTTATAACTTATTTTTAAATAACATGACAAAAAATAACGGAAAAATATTTAACCTCATGTCAGTGTTCTAGAATGCTTTAGCCAAACGTTATCATGTAGGCTATATATTCCTTCAAAAATCACATAACACTGCTTTACATCTTTTGAAATATATTAATTTTATTCTATATGCATCTTTTTTATCCTGCTCATACTTAAAATAGTCATCTATAAATAAATACCTAAATTAACTTCAATAATTTTTTGTTAGAAATTATTAAATGTATATAATTTCCGATATAAACTTTAAATTTTTTAAACTATAATTACATTAAGTCAATGGTATTTTTTTCATAAATGATGACAAAGTCCATTTTTTAAAAGATCACCTCTTTATAATCTTATAGGATCAAATTTTTTATTCCTAAATTTTTTAATTACTGTATATTATTTCTTTTAAATGTAATACTAACTGTACACACTTTTTAAAAAGTAAATGTTGAAATACTTTTTAAGTTCTGAATGTGTTATCTACGATTCTAAAACATAAAACAACATTTATTCAATATGTCAACATAATAGCTTAAGTAAAAATTGGTTCCAGAAAACACATGATTTTCAATAATAAAACCACAAAACATCACATGATCACCATTTCCTATGCTTACATACACCGTTAAAACAGAGACAAAATCTCCATATAGTAGTGCCACTCATTGCAAACCAGAATAATCAATAGATGCAAGAAAGTTTGTGCATAAAATCCATATCTAGAGCTTACTCATCCAATATTCACAGACTAGTTTCCAGTTTGGCTTTCATCAGTGATGAACTTTGGAAGTGAGTGCACTGGAGAGTTTTGCCTCTGATTTTCAATAATTTTAAATAGGTAAACCATTTTTATACATCAGTTAAGCACCAACATCTAATAACCATTCAAACAAAATATCATTCAATGGGAGAGTTAACAATGTTTTTAATAAAGCTTGAAAAATTGATTTGAACTATAAGTCAAATATAATCAGCAGAAACCAACTGGTAGAATAGTGCTACAAACATAATACTATGAATATTTTAGTAAACAAAAACTAACCAAACTATTAAAATTTTTATTGTACTCAAAGTTAATCAATTATAATTTCGGTAGCATAAATGTAGTCAGAAATTAAGCATTGTAGATATGCCAATAAATCAATTGAAAAATCTAAATCTGAAGATGTAGATCAATTATTTGAGTAATAGAAATGTAAAGTTAAAAAGCAAATTAAAAAAATGGATTGTTTAGTTATTTGGAATATCATGATGTTGAGCATTTAGAACAACAGGTTGAGTTTCATGGTTAAACACCAAATTCTTGATCCCATTAATTTATTACTGCTCTCAACTATGCAAAAAGTTTAGAAAACTGAAAATAACAGAGAGATATTTACAAAAGTAATGATTGTGATACAATGGAAATAAATACTACAATCAAAAACATCACAATAAATTATCATGATTGACAAGAGCTTAATAAAAAATGTTTACATTAAATGTAAAGAGTCTAACATCATGAATAAATGTGCAAAGATATTAGTTCATTTTATAAATGCACATGTAATGTTTAAGCATCATGAAGACCAATTTTAATATCAGCACAAATAAAAAAAATATTCAAAAAACTATTTTCTAAATGTACCTGTGCAATTATCAAATATAAAAATATGCATATGTGTAATATATTCAAATGATAAAAGCAATGATCAGTATGGCTTTAGTTCATTTTAAATATTATCAGTATATATGGCTTAAACAAAAGAATCAGTCTATGTAATTTTTATTTACTGTAATATTTTATGAAACAATTCATGTATTATTCACAGATGATTCTGTAAAATTCATATTACCATTTCTATATAACAATTCATATATTTTCACCATTTCAGTAATAGATTGTATCATTTATTATCAAGCACAGTAACATTATTTATCATTTATTACAAAAATTTTGGATTCTGAAAATATTACATTTTGTTGCACTAAAGGAAACTTCAATAGTCTTTAAATAATATATCTGTTGACATGTTGGGGATTTTATATAAGATTATAGTATCAAAACATTAAAAGAATATCACTCTATTCTAATTTTAATTAATATATCACAATTTTTAAATTATATTTTATACAAAGTATCTCTCTCTATATATAACTATAAAAATAATAAATATAATGATAATTAACTATTATTCAGTCTTTCAATATGTAGAAGTACTTTTAGTTAATTACTTAACCCTCTTCAACTGCCAATAAATTTAAAAAATATAATGGAAGCAAGTTAACATTTGCTTCTGCTGGTTTCTGAATTTAACAGCAGTTGAAGAGAGTTAACTACTTAACCAAACAAATTTCTGCAGATTGAAAAATTGTGTATAATAATTAATTATTATTATGTTTATTATTTTTATTGTTCTTACAATAATTTTTAATTATTAGATTTTTTTTGTAATTTATATATATTGTAACCAGTTGATTATATAGCTCCAGTTGGATACATAGCTGCACTAGAAAAATAAATAATTAAATAGTTGGCAGCATATTCCTCAGGTTTGAGAATAAAAATTATTATTTAATTAATGGGGGAAATGAAACTTAATTTTCCAATTTCTTTATGGGTCTTCATTTAACTAAATGTTTGTAAAATCCTCATATGATAGCATAAGAATTTTCAAACATTAAATATATTTAAAAGTATTTTTTTGTAAAAAAAAAAAATAATAAAAAAATAAAAAAGAGCAAAATAGGATTTTAATAATTTTGTAAATTTTATTTTAATTAATCAGAGTTGTTTTTTGCAAGAAGATTTGGTTTTTAAATAAAGGAATGTCAAGAATTTTATGTTGTTAAATGTAAATTCTTAACTTGTTTTTCAATCTCTATAATTAAGGAGAGAAACCTCATTTTATTTAATTGGTTGTCATGAAAATGATAATGTAAATGACAGATTGTAATTGGCTTAGGGGTAAGATTGTTCTAAAAATATATGTGGGGATATGAATTAAGGATTATACCCAAGTATCTGGAGAATGGTTATTGCTAACTTAACTGCTGAAGAGTGCAGTCAAATCTTAATCCTATGGTTGAAAATATATATATATAAGTATTCCTAACTTAGCTGTTGAAGAAAGAGCAGACTAAGTTTAATCCAGCTGCTGAAAAGAAAGAAGCAAAAACATTTACCAACTTGTGATGTAACACAGCGGGAATCTTAACCAAGCTATTGAATATAATAATAGAAGTTTTTAATCCAGATTTTAGCATACTATGAGTTTAACACTAAAAGTAGTTTGTACAATGAAAACCATGTACTAAGTTCAGCTAAAATCTAGGCATTACCTCCCTCCATATAATCTACCTTCACTGGAATAAAAGTGTAGAAAAGAGAGTATTCCCCTGAAGTAGTCTGCATTCTCTGTCTTCAACCAAGAGCATAAGACTCTATCTATATCTGCCACATGGATATTCAAGAGGAGAACAAATGGACAGAATTTGATAGTTTTCATTTACCTTGAATTGCTGCAGACCCGGGAAAGAACAAAGACCCATATTTAGAAGCCTTTATGGAGAAACTCCATCAGAAGTAACTGGAAAGTCCTCCACAAGCAAGAAAGCCATGGCTAGAGGTTTGTGATGATGATGTTCTAGTTGTATTTTTATATTGGACTATTTCTATTATCTAATATGTGTATTGAATGTCTTTAGAAAAATTTAACTTTATTTAAATATTCCAAATACATTCAACTGTTAGTAGTAGCACACATGTTAGTATATGCACAACTTTCAAAAAATATTACTTCTCCTTTTTCTTCAGTTAGATGATAAAAATAGTCAAATATATAAATACAACTAATTAAATATTGTTTTATATATATATATATATGAAATAAAAGAAAGTTAATCTTAGTTTAAATTTAAATTTATATTCTAAACGTTAATGATTAAAACTTTGATTTTAAATGTTATATGTTTATCCAGTGACTGCATATTAATTTTGGATATACATATTATAAGTATTAAAAATAAGAAAGGATAGTAATGGAACAATTACTCAATGATATTCTATTTGAAAAATAAAATGAATGAATAAACAAACTTATTATTATATTTTATCTTAATCAATTACTTTATTATGAATATTATAAAATTATCATTATCTTTCTTATATTTTAAATAGTATATGTGTGCATCAACATTTTCACATCACATAAAATATATATATCATATATTAAGCATTAAATGGGTATAATTTTTGTGTATAAATACTTATTTTTATTAGTATTAATTTAGATGGAAAATAAATTTGATAATATTTAATTAGCGTGTATGTCACAAATGTTTTTTGTGTATTTATCAATTTTTGTATTTATTGTTAATAAATGTTTAATTCATTTAAAACAAATAAACTTGCTTTAGTGGTCATTTAAATTAATAATGCAAACCTATTGGCTAATAAAATTTTAATATATAGTAGTTCTGTTTTGATTTACACCATACATTTTGTAATAAATAATTGTAAAGTAGTTCAGGAATCAAATGATTGGATTGGTAAGTGTATGTATTATTATGTATTATTTTCTCTACTGCAAATACAATACATTATCTTTTGAGCTAAGTATACATCCTATGTGATAATAGATTAATTAATTTGGTATAGATAGTTGTTTAATAGCTAATTAGAAGATCATCATAATTACTTTAAGAGTTATATGCAATAGTTATTTTGGATAAAAATTTATATCTTAGCTAGATCAATAGTTTATAAAGTATAAGTATATTAGTTATTTAGGATAAGAAAAAGTGATTATAATTGGGTGACAGTGCATTCTTTTAAACTATTAATTATTGGATATATGTTATAGTATCTTACTACTTAATTAGAAAGATGGTAATTTATGATGTTATAAATGATAATTGCATACACTGAAACTGGTATGAGAATTATATTAAGTAGAATGATTTACTTTGCTTAGATTTAAAACTCATCAGAGTAGAATATATATTTTGCTTATAATAGAGTATTAATAATACTATGCATATTAGGGTAATTATGATTTAGAGTTTAATAACTTGGCTTTATTGATTTGATGAATAATTCATCATGATTTGTTAATTGTATTTATATAAGTGTCAAATAAGAGTCTTTCATTTAGTTCATGTCTTTATAATTTGGATACTTAAATTATAAGACTATTTAAAGTATTGACTTTCATCTTATATCATTATAAGTTTTCACAAATGGGGTAGTATGTTAGATGAGTCAATTTTGCATATTGTGTTTTATTATGGTTTTGGGATTGTAAATTTTTTATTCCATTACAATTTGATATTGTAAATTTATGAGGTTTTAAAAAAATATATATATTTTATTAATGTTAGGTTAAAGTGCATAAATCTGTAGAATAATGAAACCTCTTACCATTATAAACTATTTCTATTCTGTTACAATTGATCTATTCAACATGGGCATATTAGTATTTATTGAGTTGCTCTGCTAATATTATTTTGATTTCATTCTATTAAAACTAGCTCCAAAAATTGTGGTGTGATCGGAAATATTAGAGCTATTATGATTGGTGATCAATGATTGGACTATACTTTTATTCTGTTACAATTGGTGTCTCAAATTCTCCGGTTATATTAAAGTCTTTCTTTCCTATTCTTATATTTTTCTTCTGTTACAAACGCTGTCCAAATCTGTGGGGCTTTTAAATAAGAACCTAAAACAATTTTTATTCTGTTACAATATATATTTAAAATATTGATTATTGTTAATAAAATATATAATAATATAATTTTAATAAATAAAATAGTTTTAATAAATAATAATTGAACTAATATCATACATAAGCAAAAAGAAATATCAGAGAATCAAGTTAAAACTAAAGTGAAAATAATATTCTCATTTTCTCATTTATTTTTAGCTTTACAAGCAAAATTCAATTAATCACTTGAAAGCACAATTTTTATATAAACATAAACTTTAACTCGTATATAGTTATTTAATTAATTTTCGAATAATTTAGCATTCAAACATTTTATCATGATGTTTGTTTAGGAAATAAAACGAGCTATTAAGATTATGTGAAGAAAAATCAAGAGAAAAAAAAATATTGCCAATAAAATCAATTTAACTTATTCTGTTTAAGAATTTTGTAACAAAAATATTTTATATTAATAAAATATATAATTATATATTAAAATTATTTATTTTTATAATACTATTTATTTATATGTATAATAAACTATAGCGTATCTATACTTTTATATCAGAATTTTCTTTTTTAGATTTTTTGATTCTTTTAAAGATTTATTTTTAAGTTTTCTAAGCGCGTTTATACTAGTGGTGAATATTTTTTTTACACTTGCAACCCAAATACTCAGACTCAAATTTTACGCAACTCATTATATATTATTATCATCATCCTATTATAAGCATATAAGGATAGTAATAATAAAAGTAGTTTTACCCAACAGAAATATATATTCTTATATTATATTTCAATACATACAATTTGATATTCCTTTGAAAAAAACTGCATATTAACAAAAAATATATAATAATGCTTGGTTCTTAGTAGATCTGTTGATTTGTAGCAATTATAACTTTCTAGCTTGTTTTAGAAAATGTGCACATTCAATAATGTAGTAACATGTATCAACAGTAGGATACTATCTCCAAGAAGACTCTGAGCATGAAGAAGAGAAAGAGAGCAATATAAGCATAATGCTAATTGGAGTATAGAGAAAGAAATGTTTAAATGCAAAATTGGTCAAATATATAATGATGAGTTGAACAGTTTTAATGTACTTTTTAATAGTGTTTAGGTTTTTGTTTTTTTTTCAATTAAAATTTTATTATCCAACATGTGAACTTCTCAAAATTTTTATGAACCCAAACAATTTTTCTGTGACCCTTAGGACTTGTGAGCCATATGTTGCACACTGTTGGTCTATACTGTTAACTATTAAATTTTAATTCACAATTAGAGTAAACATTTAGAAGATCTTAAAAATGTTTTTGTTAAATTTAATTTTTAAAGAGCTCAGATTCATATTTAAACCAGTTGTGCATAAATATAGGATTGTATTTGTTACAAGCATTTTTTTAGTCATGTGCTTTTGATAGGCAGGTTGGTTATCAGATAAGATTACTTAAAAAAAATTTAGAATTGTAAATAATATTATGTCTCTAGTCATTCTCTAATATTATCTATAATTCTTTTTTTATATCTTTCTGCAATTATTTTCTTTGTAAAACACTTATGACCTGAATATATTGTACCATTTATTTATATATGGTACAAATATGTTTGACATTTGGTAATACTTAAAAGCTAAAAAAGGTAAAGTTTAAAGATCTTTTAAAAGACTCAATTTAATTTTTTTTTTTTTACTTAGTATAATTTATTTTTTTAAAATGTATAATGAAAGTTAATTTTTTGTTTCATATTTATCTATGTAATTTAATTAAAGTTGAAATTGTAAAGAATAAAAGAGACATGCAGATTACTAATCTAGATAATTAAAAAGAAAGAAATTCCAAACAGTAAAAGATTACAATTAGGAAAATCTTACTATTGCTAATTCAAGATGGCAGAAGTAATTCATAAAAAAATAAACTTTGTACATCAAAAATAAAAAAAGAATGTACAAGATTACTAATGTGTACTTTGATAACAATAAAACATAATATCTGTGCAGACATTTAAAAACTGAGCCAAGGCTATAAAAGGTCAGAAAAACTTCAAACTTGGTCTTGACTGTTTTTCTTTTGGCTGGGTCTGGATCATAAAAAATCTAAGACCACTCTATGCTAAAATAATTTGTCGTGCAGGAGTGGATCGAAGTTTTTGCCGACATCATTCATCATGAAGATGTCAACCCCAAAAAGCTTTCATCAAGAGCCTTAGGACAGACCAAGAACTATTTAAAACTAATGACCATGAGCTAATTCTATCTCTCATGAAAAACCATGCATGGTAATCAACAATCTACATAAACTTGTTAAGCTTATTGGTACTAATTTGTGACCAAAAATGTTCATAACTAACGTAGCTTATAATACTTATGGAAATATTAAAATTAAATATGAATCGTATAACATCCATATAGACATTCAGCATTTTTTGTTATTCAAGGAACTTTGTAGAAGAGGTGTGAGAAATTTGTGCCAAGAACTTTTAAATTTTTGATCGATATTATTATCTGGATAAGGATTATGTTCTTTTAATTACATTAGTAATTTATTATTAAATATTTTAATTGGTATTAATAAAATATTTACCCTTAAAATTAAAACAGGCAAAACTCTCTATTGCTGGAAGGCTTGTGCATAAAATCACCATCTAGTGCCTACTTATCCAATATCCCCAGACTAGTTTCTGGCTTGTGGCATTAATCAATGAGGAGCCTTGGATCTGAGAGCACTGCATGTAGATCTTAAGATATAATGCAATCCTCCAGTAGTCTCCTTTTATCTCTACTTAACTACAAAACTATGGGAACAAAATTAGAAAACACAATAATATTTTCAATCTAAGCTCATTAGCTTATATAGTCATATAGATCTGAACTCAGTTCAGTACCATATATTTTGATGGCTTTGGTTTTTTAATAACCATATTCACCACTATCCTACTAGGCAGGATTAGTATTAAACCACCAAACATCACATGATGATTTCTTATACTGGCTCATAACTGTTATTAAAACAGGAAAAACTCTCCATACAGTAGTGCTACTTAGTGCAAGCCAGAATAATCAATGGAAGCCAGAAGAGACTTGTGCATAAAATCCTTATCTAGTGCCTACTCATCCAATATCCCCAAACTAGTTTCTGGCTTGTGGCCTTTGTCAGTGAGGAGCATTAAATCTGAGAGCACTGCACCAAAATCTTAGGATCTAATGCAACTCTCCAGCTGCCACATTTTATCTCTATGTAACTACAAAACTATATGATTGTGTGATGTTTGCTGATTTAATACCAATCCTTCCTAGTAGAATAGTGGTGGCAATAGTTATTAAAGAACCAAAGGCCCCAAAATATATGGGTGCCAAATTGAGTTCAGACCTATATGACTATATAAGCTAATGAGCTTAGATTAAAAATATTATTGTGTTTTTAATTTTGTTCTCATAGTTTTGTACTTAAGTAGAACTAAAAGATGGCTGCTGGAGGATTGTGTTAGATACTAAGATCTAAGTGCAGTACCCTCATATCCAAGGCACCTCATTGACGAAGGCCACAAGTCGCAAACTAGTCTGGGGATATTGGATGAGTAAGCATTGGCTAGGGATTTTATTTGCAAGCCTTCTGTCATCCATTGATTACTTTGGCTTGCACTGAGGGTCACTATTGTATGGAGAGTTTTGTCTGTTTTAATAACATAAAGTAACGATTAATATATTTCAGAAATATTATCAAATTCATCATTTTCTTTATTTTGCTATAATGTCTTATAGTTTTAACAAGGCTGTAAACCTTAGCAATGAGCGTCTGAAAAAATCGTCACTAGGGACCTCTGTAGGTCTTTAAAACACATGCTTACGCTATATAAATATGATTTATCCATTAATTTGAATACATTTTAGCAAAAACCTTGTATTGACTTATTTTTATTGCATAATCTTATCTTTTGACTGTCCTGCAGTCTTCTATAGAGCCAGTTTTATTTTAATTTTATAAAAAAAAAATAAAAATGTCTCAGAAGATGACTGCAGGACAGTCGAAGTATAAGATTGTGCATGAATATAGGTCAATAAAATGTTTTTGCTAAAAAATGTTCAAAGTAGTGGATAAAAAAAAGGAAAAAAGAAATAAATTGTATTTATATAAGATTAATATATTTATTAATTACAAAA
Organism: Epiperipatus broadwayi; assembly: GCA_028023455.1. Classification (NCBI taxonomy): domain Eukaryota; kingdom Metazoa; phylum Onychophora; class Udeonychophora; order Euonychophora; family Peripatidae; genus Epiperipatus; species Epiperipatus broadwayi. The sequence continues at coordinate 61,258 of JAQFVV010000702.1, read as the reverse complement.
AATAATAGAATGACAGTTCTGATAAGTACTCTGTAATATAAAAGAATATTCTGATTTTGACTATTAATTAATATCTGATAATATTTCAATAAATTGAAAACTTAAGTTGTTAGCCGAGAGGTATAGAAGCCGCCATGCAAGCAAGTAGTTGGTTGCAGACGGGTGTGGGTTCGCGTCCCGGCAGATGCTATGACATATGAAAAAAAGTTACAAAAATAAATTATAAATAAGTTGTTTACATAATGCATATATATATATAATCACATAGTTGTGCATATATGTTAATAAAAAATGTTCCAATCATTAATAAATTAATAAAAAATTCATTTTAACAAAATATAAACAATATATATGATAAAAATACGTGTGTGTATCAGAATACAAGTAAAATATTTCAGTTATTAATTTTTAATTATCTTTATTTTGTAAAGTTATTTTCTTCTTTAAAACTGTAAAAAAAAGTTGTCAAAATAAAGAAACATTACTTCTTCAAAACTCTTCTTAAAATTGTTTTGTTTTCATTTTTATTTTCTCTTGCAGACTTTAAGAAATTTGTTCCAATAATTGATCTTCTTGCTTTTATAGATTTTTAAAATAGGTTTTATGTATGGATTTCTATGCATATATGCAAAATCATATATGCCTAATATCTAACACTGGAATCTCCCAAGGTTGAGCACCTTTTGATTACCCACCATATAGATGAAATGAATAATCAAAGTCTTACTTTAACTTCTATAAGTTCTAAATGTCAGGTAGGAAAATGCTGTCTATTTTATATATATTGTGCCATTACAATTTAGTCATTAGCTAAATTTATCGTAATGTGCATGAAAGAAAATGCTGAACAAAAATCATCATCATATTTTCATAAAAAAGGGAAGCTGTAGGGCATCCAAGTTTAAACTCTACAAGATCAAGTTCTAAAAGCTTTAGACAGAAAGAGAGTGGGTCAACAATTATATTCTTTATTTGTTTGTGTGTTAATAGAAAGGTAATACACACATTTAAACTATTCAATATTTAATTTTTCTGTTAAAAAACAAAGTTACACATATAGAGGCAATGTATGTGTAAGCTATTTAATTGTTTTATATTTCAAATATTAAACACTTTAACTTTCTTTAAAACTAACCTACACTTGCTAAATTTTAATATTTTATTATTTCTCTGTTTTACTTTTCTATAATTGTAATTTGGATTTAAAAGGTTAAAATTTTAATTTTAAATATTAGCGTTATAATTACTAAGCTAGCAATTTGATTATCTAATGTCAGTTTATACATGATTTGAGTGATGGAGTGTGTGTGTTACATCATATAAATACATCTACATTTATTAAATATTGAGAGAAAAGGAAGAAAATCTGTTGTATTGTTTTTTTTTCTTACTCAACATTTTTTTTGTATTATAAGGGTTGTTTTTCTGTTAAAAAACTTAGAGACGATGTGAGAAGTCTAATTTTAAAAATGTCTCATCTTAAGATCTCTCATCTTAAGATCAAAAGAAAGAAGCTCAAAATTTGAGATGTTAGATGGGTGTAAAAAAAGGATTAGGTCTATTTTTTTCCATCAAGACAAAAGTTTGTCTGGAAACCAGGTGTGTGATTTTTTTTAATGTTCCTAAAAAAGATTGCACTTTCCAGCTAAAATACGAATTGGTCAAAAATAGAAATAAAAATCGGATATAAAAGCAGTCTGGAAAATCAGTTGATATTATTAGAGAGACTTTTTAAAATTATTGAAACTAAAGCAGACAAACATTTTTAATTCTGCTAGATAACCTTTTTTTTTTTAAAAAAAAAATCATTTTTTTTAATAGCAAGCTTTGAATATTGAAAATATAAGGATGGCGGGCTAGGAAAAAAATATATTTTTCTGTCTATCTACCAGACTTATCATCAGCTAGCACATCATATAGGACAGAAAAGATGTCTGAAAAATAATATTCTATACCTTTCAACTGACCGAGAGAAATCAGATGTTTTTAAATAGAAATAAGAAAGCATTCACCCGCATTTGAAGGTGATCAGAAAAAAAAAGTTTAATCTGTAGATAAATAGTAAATCATCAAGTCCAATTAATTGTTCCAGTAACTGAGTTTAAACCCAGAAAATTTATAAACATGAAAACAACTGCTGTACTTCATCCACTAAAAGAATCATGCTTGACAGGAAGAGAAGAAAAGTTAATATAATGATTTTCAAATTGTCCACTAAAGCAAATAACCTCAATAGGATCATCATCATCAAACAATTATACACCTCAAGAAAGAGATTGTTCCAGAGAGAAATGGAAATGGTAGATGCAAAATATAGACATTGACCAAGATAAATTTGACTCATTGGAAGTCGCTACAAAGAACTGGTAGTATAAATTTTTTATATATTTTCTTTATAATATCAGAGACTTAGTAAAATTTTAGCAACAGAGTGGTATATTTTTATTTAAAGAACTTTTAAAACAACCAAAATCAATTGAAACCAAGAATTTCTTAATAATGATTTTGTATGTACCAAAATTATGATTGTTTATTGATTTACAGTTATGAAATATTATTAATGTGTATAATGATTTTTTTTGTGTATTATTATTTTAGTTTTAAAATAATATTTTGGCTTTTACGGAGTAAATACACACATACATAATAATACTTTATCTGTGTATAATTGCGAGTGAATGTGAAGGAATAAGCAGTATTAAAATATTAAATTATTTTGTTTTAAGAAAGTATAGGTTTCAGAGTGTGGAAGGGAGGGGGATAGAAAGATACTTTAAAACTTGTTTCTAAAACTTGCTCTTTCCAATTTTACTAACATTTATTTTTTATCATTCTGCTTGACACGTTAGATTATAAAGTATGTGTGCCAATGAGTGAATTTTTTTTTTTTATGAAATACTTTTCTTGTGGATGGAACATTTTAACAAATCGGTTACCCAATTTAATACAATATACATTTGATGGGAAAGGGGGAAGAACTTGAAATTAATCTGAAGATTGCAATATAATCAATTATTATTGTTATTATTATTCATATCAATTTTCATGTTTATCTATAAATTTTCATGTAGATATTAGTAAGGCATTAATAAATGTTAATTTGTTTTATTAAATGAGGTGTATATATTTCATTAAGAGTAGTCTTTATTAAGTGTGATCATTCATCATCAAGATGAATATTAGCTATTTAAGTTCCAATTAGATATACAAAAATTAAGCAATAATTATGAATTTCTTTATAACAATTAGGTTTTATGGTTAGGCTTAGTCCTAAAGCTGTGGTTGAAACCATTATCGTTGTCATTATCATCATCGTCATCATCACGTTGCTGTTTAAATGTTTAAAGGCCATAAATAAATATTGATTTCTTAGTATTTAGTGATTTCTTAGTATTATTATAACCACCATCCCATCATCTATTTCATGCAAGGATGAGTGAATTGCTATCCTAAATTAATCATATAATCCGAGCTAGTAAAACATATAAAAAATATTGAAACACATTTATTATGTTAAACTCTAAGAAATGATTTATGTCTAATGAATTTTATATACTCCACTTTGGTTTAAAGATGTTTTACATTTACTTAAATATTAGTGCATACAGTGATATGGCTCTAAAAGCAAAATCCTCCATTTTATTAGAAATAAAGTACCAAAAGGGGATTCAAACCCGGTACATGTGAAAAGGTTATTAGATATAACTGTGTCTAGATTCAGATAATCTAGTGGCACCTGCTAGACTATATTCACTTGGTATTTGTTTAAATATGCACTTAACATCAAACCAAGAAATGAAAGTGGATAAAATCTACTGTATGTATACCTGAGAAGATATTTTATTGAGTTACTAGTATACCTGAGTTATAATAGTTGTTATTAATAATTTGTTTATAATTATTGATATTGTGATATCTTGAGAAATCTAATTATAGAAGTATGTTTCATTGAATCCAATGACCCTTAATATGATTGATAACTCAGTCTGATCTTTTGTTTAATAGCTTATGCTCAGCAAGTTGCATATTACAATTCTTTTCTCTTTGATATAAAAATTCTATTACAATTCTTTTTTTTTTTTGTTTATTAAGTTATAATATTTGAATTTTTGGATATTTTAAGATATTTGGATTTTTGATACTTGGTATGGTAATATCTTTTGATCAAGTTAATTAAGTTACATATATATATATATATAGGACTATGAAATATAGAAAAGTTATCTTGTTTTATTTCTCTATGAATTCAAACTTGATCAATAAAACGACTAGAAGAAATTGCACCAAATTCTACATTTTCTCTACTTACAATCTTCTCAATTAATCTTAACCGATTATTTATAAAGACGCAATGAAATTTAAAAAAGTGATTAAAATATTTTACATTCTGATTAATAAAAACAAGATAAAAAAATAAATCACCATTGTTAAGTTTTTTTAAAACTTATATTAATCTTTTAAGTAAAAACAAATTGTAGGTATTACAAAGAAATACATATTTGATTTACACAAAAATATTGTTTTTCTTTGTAAAGTTAAAATTTAGATTTTTATTATAATCATAAATAAATTAAATATTTGTATTAAAATATTTTTTTTATATTTGATTTTAAGCAATTTAATATTTCAAAGAAGATTATTTTAATCATTATGTAAGTCAATGCATATTTTATCTTAATTAATTATATGTAAATTTTGTTTGTATTTATACTGTTCCTTTTAGATTTTAATTATATGTGCATACACATATTATTTTATATGCCATAAGACCAATCCATCTCAATATATATATATTAATTAAAAAAAATTCATAAAGAAATAAAAATTTCTATATACTAATCTATATAAAATTTTACTTTCATTGAAAGCAGACAACTAATTAAATCTGATATTAAAACACTATAACATCACATGATCACCATTGCAACTGAAACCACATCATCATGATAATGGCAGTATTAAACTAAAAGTAGCTCTACTTTAAAGTTAACATGGGTCTGAAAAATACTATTGTCATTGTTAGATTTTGCCTTTTAGTTTGCATTGCCAGCTTTAATTAATTATTACTTGTTTACATTGTAAATGAAATTTTATCTATTGTCCAAACAAATTTGTGGTACAATTTAATGTTTAAATCTATAAATCTATCAGAAATCTTTGAATTAATATATAGACTCTATAAAAATTTTATTGACTGCTTGTGAAAATTTAGGAAAGTAGTTATATTTCAAAATCCCAAGTATAAAGTATCACTTCTGATTCTCTATTTTTATATCAGTTTAAGCTAAAAGCTATTTCACTTTTGGAATAATGTGGATCAGGCAAATATAATTTTAATTGTTATTATTAGAATGTGTAGTTTCAATCTCCCCAGTTTATTTTTGTTTTTTATTGGATGTAATATTGTTCTATATGTTCTTGCTTACAATTCCTTTATAATGATTTTTTTAATAAAATACTCTTTATCCAAATAATAGTAGATATGAATCAAAAAATTGGTTAGTATTAGTTAAGTAAGCAGAATGTCTCAATATTATTTGAGGGTCGATGTTCAAGTGTTTAAAGTCTCTAAACCATCTAACAAAACAGGTTTCTGATGAAATACATACATAATAAGAGAGCTTAGTCTACAAGATTTTACACTGATTAATAGTTCAAGGTTGGTAACAAGTTTTGAATAGTGCTCCATATTCTAAAAGATTTGATTTTCATTTTATCCTGGCTTTGCATATTAGTATACTTGACAGACCATCAGAGTAGGTGAGAGAGCATATGTAGGATTCATACATTTTAAACTCCTAACTACCTTGATCTCAATCTTGGCGGCAACATGCTTGCACATGAACATACATCAGATACCTCCATATGCACTAGTTCTTCTTCTCCTTCCCTAAATTCCGTTTATCCTAGAATTTGAGCTCAAGGAGAATATGCACAATATTCTTCTTCAAAGGAATATTTATATTACATTCTCTATTTCATTGAGTGTGTGATAAATTGATAAATGAATAAAGAAAAATATAAATGGCCAACTTTAAGTTAAAAACATTTTTTTTTACATTTATTCACTCTTATTGTAATTTATTCAACATGAAACTATAAACAATAGCAATTAATTCGTTTAGATATTTATAACTATTCTTTGATCAGTATTGTCGATATTCATTAAACCAATCCTGCTGTTCCCCTCAAAGAGTAATCATTGGATATCAATACTGTATAGTAAAAAAAAATTAAATGTATTGCTAGTTATATATATACTTTCTTGCTAATTTAAAGTTTAGTAAAATCATAATGCTTTGTTTCCAACATTTTTTCTTATTGATTTATATTAAATATCGTTATGGCCATTTAGGATCCACCCTCTATTATGAATTATTTTTATTATGATAACAAAGACCATTCATGCTACAAGTTTTTAATCATATATACTGAAAAACAAGTAAATATTATAATGGTTAGTATCAATACACAAAAAATTAATAACCGTGTAACTAACTGTACGAGTGTTGGTGTTTAATATTGTACAATAAAAAATTCATCCACAGGCAAGCTAATATCTGATACTATATTTTTTTTAACTTACAATTAAACTAGTAATATTTTCCCTTTTTCTAACACCTCAAGAGCTTATATCCTGTTAATCTATGGTAAGAGAAATAAATAAAATATATACATAAAATTAATCATAGATGTCAACATTAACCAAAGAGAAATCAAGAGACCATAAAGAAGAATGTCCTAAAGTTTATGAGTATCCTTATTTTCATCACTTATAATCCAGTTGGCTGGGTTTGAATATCTTGGGATATTCATAATGGTAATCTGGATTTCTTTTCCCAGGTAGTATACTTTGAATTGTTAAGTTCACATTTTCAGATCCAAGTAGTAAAGTTTGGTATTGAAATGGATAGATGCTGCTTTGAGTTGAATTCGATTTTGGCTGTTACAGTTTCATGGCTTACAAATCTCATGAGGTATCTTTGTGCTTATCCACACATGATGGTATGCATATCTATCTAAGTAGTTAATTAGAGTACTTGAGTTTTTTGGATAGCTACATGTTGCCTCTTTGGAATCTCAAGCTAGGGTTGGTAGAACTCTCTGGCTAAAGATTGAAAATGTTTTTGAAATATCAAATATATTTAAAGCTAGTTTTAGAATTTCGATTTTAAAATCCCTTAGTTTACCAAATTCATATGGCTTTTATTTTAGGTCTTATCTATCTTCAATGGAATCTTATAGCTTGAGATTTTACTTTGATAGCTGTCAATATTTGTCTGGGAATGCCAAGTTCGATTGCAGCTTTCAAAATATACATGTTGATAAGTTAACAAGAATTTTTTTTATTTGATCTTGAAAAGAAGAGTCATTTATACATATATACTGCCAATCACCAAAACGAAGTTATTCTTTTTAGGTGTTAAACTGGTTCTTTTAAAATAGTGAGTTTGATAAAGTGTGGAATTGATTGTTTATATCATACGTTATGATATATATATATATCTTTGGTGGGTTAATAATAATAAAACTTTATTATTTCCTTCCTTTATGTTTTTATGATTTTATTGCTAGGTCTAAATATGATCATCTTTTTTCTTATATTGTTATTATATGTGTATATCAAACAATAGTTTACACAGGGTTTTGGAATAACGCTAAATATAAATATTTAAATTTTATACGCTTAGTTAGAGTTATGGATTTTATCACACGTTTGTTTATCTTTTAATTATATGACAACAATAAAATATTTTCTCAACTGAAATATTTGTGAACATTTTTGTTTTCGAGAATACGTTTTAATTGGGTAACAGTCTCTCTACATATATATATATAACCTATAATATATGAAGAATGTTATTATGGTGAGTAGTATTGTTAAAATAGATGAGTGTTTAATGGTTCTTGGTGGAATGTAGGATCACATCTTATAATATATACCGAGTTTATAAAAATAGTATTTTATTCAAATTGTAAAATGTATGGTAAAAAAATTTTTCTTTTACTTCATGAAATAACAGTGAAAAAAAATAAAGATTAATAGAATTTATAGTTATGTATTTTATTACAAGATCCAGACTAAAAGATTAAAGATCTGTTTCGAAATCACATTAATCAAAAGTGAAAGTTATGAATTCACTATTATAATATCATGTGGGAGAAACAAAAACGAATAATATAAATGATAATAGTTTATATCAATCAAAATTGCTAAAATGAGAACATGGAGAGATATCATTATCAACTATTAAACACTACAGATTATTTTTTTAATGATATTGTTTGGCATAATTGTCCGCACTGAAAATTAATATTATTTAGACATATTGTAAACTATAAAATATTCTGATAGTTTTAATTGTGATATTGAAACTATTTATATCTTTTTGTTAAAATATGATTAAAATTATTAAAGAAATGGACATGAATACTAAATAGAATTTATACTTTCATTTAATAAAAAAGCAAGGATAAATTAATATTTGAGAGCTAACATATATCCAATTTAACAGAGCAAAATATTTATCAAATAGTATTTATAGTCAATCAGTTAAAAAAGTGTATATGTTTTTTAAAAAAAATTTTTTTTTAATAAAACTTAGTTTCGAAAAAAAATAACAATATTAATTTATATTAGAATTAAAATTCACAGTAAAAATCACTGAGGATAAAATCATGTTCACATTACATGTATATGTATAAACAATACATAAATAAATAAACATACATATGAAAGTTTTTTTTGTTTTACTTATGTTGTCTAGAAGTTGGGATTTTTAAAACAATTATTTTAATTAAGTCAAGTTTAGCTTTGATCTTTTATCAAAAACGATTGTTAAAAAAATACATATTTTTTTAAAGAAAAACATCTTTTATTTACATTTGAAATTCAAATGTATATTTATTTGTATGTAAAAAATTTCTTTTGAAATCTATTTAAAAATTATACTAAAACAATAGAATGTTTTATAACATAATTTTATTATTCTGGCTACTCGAACTTCTTATGATCTCCCAAGCAAAAAAACAATAGACTTGCTGCCAATGTATGCAACGGCTGTACCTTTCTCCAGTGTAGTGGAGGAAGAATGTTTGCGGCTGTAGAATACCATATTAAAAAATCAAATTTTTAACATTATGAAAAATATAAATTTGTACAAAAAAATAATAAAACATTATGATACTAAATAAAAACAGGTAGTTGTGACGTTTTAATATGATCTCCGCCATCGCAAACACCATCCCACCTCCTACTAAAGAAAGATACAGTCCCAAACATAAGCAGCAGGTCTAATATGTAAGTACCAAAAAGCATATTAATAATTAAAAAATATATATATCAAAAATTAATATGAATGACAAAACCTTATGAAAATTAAAAATTTTAAATAAGAAAGTGGTGTTTTTTTAATGATCCAAAGACCTGTAGGTTTTTAATTAAATAACATAATGAATGAATTGGATTTAAGATAACTAAGATAAGATTACAATTGTTTCAAAAGATTGGGATTTGATAAATAAGCACATTTTTAAGTGTGCTTTGTAATGCAAATCTTCTAATATATTATTAAAATTTATTTTGTGGATTTTCATGAAAATGTCAACAATAAATATTCTTACAATGTTTATTATTGAATTAAAAATACATACATAAAAGTGAAATCTTCATTTACATTTTTTGCAAACACAGTATTGTTTTTTAATCGAATTTTACTTCATTTTTATGTCATTTCTTAGCAATAAGGAGATACAATTTCTTTTTCTTTTGACTACATATATATATATTCTTCTTTAGAAGCTCATTAAAATATATGGGCAATATATTGCTTTGATGAGATCTTAACCCTCAATCAGAATTCATAGTAATTTGCCTATGCTGGCTTTATATTTTTTTAACAACATCTATTTTGTTTTTCTACTGTTGCAGCTATACTATAAACTTTAAAACTAAGTTTTGACAATTAAAAACTTCATTGTAAATTGAATTAAATCTTTAAAAATATTAAAATTCTTCTGCAAATTTAATTTCTCTATTTATAATTTTTAAGTTATATCATGGAGGTCATCATTTAAACATTAAAATTGTAGATTTTTTCTAAAAAAAATTTTCCACTTGGAAATTGGTAGAATGTTTATTAAGTGTATTTCTCTCACTAATGAGACAAATTATAGCAATTTGTTTAATGATTGCTTTCAATACTGGACCTATCTCACCTATAGTATTCTAGAATTGGATTTAGAATACATTATATCTGACCAAATACATAAACAACCACAAACACAAACAGACCAATCTCAAAAACCTATGGATAAAGATAGATCTTATAAAATCTTATAAACAAATTAAAATGTTTGAGAAGCTCTGATTCAGCCCTCAGGGTCCTAATTAATGACATGTCAATATTCATGAAACTGGGTCCCAGACCTGTAGCAACCACTCTTCCAAAAAGTGCTTTGACTATCATTTATAAAAAAAAGTAGTCATCTGCTGCAAACCAGGAGTAAAATTGTTAAAAACTATCAAAACAATAAAATTTAATTTTAGTAGATGGCAATATCTAAAAAAGTAATTACTTCTTAAAACAGAGACAAAACTCTCCATACAATAGTGCAATCCAATGTGAGGCAAAATAATCAATGGAGGCAAGAATCTTTGTTCATAATATCCCCATCTAGTGGCTACTCACCCAATATTTCCAAGTGCCAACTGGTGCAAGCCAGAGTAATCAATGAAGGCAAAAAGATTTGTGCATAAAATCCCTATCTAGTGCCTATTCATCCACAAGATATTTCCAGACTAGTTGTCTTCATGAAATTAAAGGAACTTTTGTTAATGATGTTAAAGAAAGTTGGTTTTTGACATAAATAATGGGAAAGCTATTTTGTTTCATGCATATATGTTATATGTTCAGTCAAATTTCACTTGAAAAGGTCTATCTGTTAATAGATAAAACCATGATTGTGGAAAAATTTCAGTGAAATTTTGTTTTTTGGCTAGTATTGTAAAGTTATATGAATTTCTTTTATTTATAATTAATTACTAGTAATAAAATCAAGTGATAAATCACATGACCTATATAGGTTGTAATTACCAATATGTAATAAAGAGCAAATATTTCTAAATAAGTTTATTTTATTATTTATTTATGATAAATGTTATAAGAGAAAGCATTCAAATCTTTATCTATGATTGTCCTTATCCCCAGACCAGTTTTGAGCTATGGCTCTTTTCAGTGAGAAGCTAGGACATCAGATTCAAAAATACCAACTCTAACCAAGCATTTATCTAATACTTAACTATTATTAAGAAGAAGATAGGAAACTTTCAGACATCTAATGTCTTTAAAGTCAGCTCTCCAATTAAAATAGCTATATGGGCCTGAAGTAAATTCAGATACTCCATAGATAAATAATCTTAACAATTTAATATAACCAAAGCTTCATTAGCCAAAATTGTAGTAGTAATAAAATCAAGTGATAAATTACATGACTTACATAGCTTGTAATTACCAATAGGTAAACAAGCTTATTTTATTATTATTTATTTATTTATAATAAATGCTATAAGAGAAAGCATTCATATCTTTATCTATGATTGTCCCCATCTCCAAACTGGTTTCAAGCTATGGCTGTCTTCAGTAAGGAGCTAGGACATCAGATTCAAAAATACCAACTCTACCTAAACATTAATCTAATACTTAACTATTAAAAAGAAGATGTGAAACTTTCAGACATCTAAGATTTCAAGGGAGATTTTCATACAAAAGCATTTATTATGCCCATAGACATATAAAATACTTTTTAAAAAAAAGATTAATAATTTCTGCTTAAGTGAAGGTCCATTCCAGAAATCATACACACTTTAAAAAATACATTATATGATAGCTCAAAAGATCTGTACTTTATATATATAATTATCATGAAACATTTATGAGGCTAATGAAAATATATATATATTTTGCCCTTCAAAAAAAAATAACCCTATTTTTAACATTGTTTTAAAATTAATTCAACTGATTTTTACAATTGTTTATATAAAAAAAATCTGGTTTTATAATCTTGATAATTGCAAAAGTAAAGTTTCAATTAAAACGATTTCATATATTTTAGAAAAATGAAATATTGGAGCCAGAGGGAGGGGGGTTAAAATATTTTTGCACTTTTGATTAATTAGGTTTTTTTTAGGAGGAAGGAAAAATGATTCTCAGAATTTAAAAACAAAAATGTGTTTAGAAAATAGCCCGATCCTCAAATAAATTTGGCACACATATATAAGACTTAAGAATGATCACATCTAGCAATACATTCAATAATTCTTAAAAAATACAGGTTAATTTAAAATAAAACATAATATTAATGAAAAATAACACAAAAATAAATAAATAAGTAAAAGATAAACATCAAGTACACAGACATTGTTTTACTAGTTCTAGAAGTATAGAAATCTCATGACCAGAGTTCAATGTTTCTGTGATTACCTTCACAAATAATTTTAAAGTAAACATGACAAGGTATAAAGGGGCATGTAGTTATAATACCACATAGATATCATGGTACAATCCACATGGCCCAGGATTGCCTTTTTTGGATATTAATGGTTTTGCAAACAGGCTGGGTTTTTTGGTATAGTATGTAATTGGATGTGGCATAATTAACAAGGTGGCTTCTTATTTCTGGAATTACAGCATGGCAGGGCAGCAGACTGAATTCATTTATGATGGCAGGAACATGGGTACATGTATAGGGCTCAGTAGATTTTAGATGGGCAACAACAAATGCACCCCGGGAATAGTGATGGGAAAGCAGAACAAGTTTTCTACTCATGAGCAATTTTGCATGGATTCTAGTAACCTGTATAAAAAATAAACTTCTTAAAACTTGGTGGATAAAGATTTTCTCAATTTTGAAAAATTTTTCTCAACAAAAAACCATGTTAAATAATTTTTTTATGTAAAACAATAATACTGTTTGACAAATTTTCAATGTATTTATACTAATTTAATTTAAAAATAGATTTTTTTGATAACAATTTTGGTCAGCTTAACTATAATTTGATTCTGTACTTGTTTATTAATTAGGAAATTTTCCAAATTCTGAATATCTTTTGTCTAATTCATTATTTGCAGTAATTAAGCATCAATTAACACTTTTTTAATACAGGCCAAATATATAAAAAACATTCTTGTATATATATGAAACAAAATAATTACCTTGTTTTTATTAATTAGATAAAGTTTCAATAACAAATATAAATGTATCTATGCCCTATAATTAATCTGCCTTTATAAATTGTATAAAAATAAAAACTGAATTTAAATGATCTGTTTTTCAGAATTTTCTAGAATCTCAGCTCTTTCTATGCACACATACACATACCTTTAGTAAATTTAATAATATAAATTTTTATTTTTATAAGTCTAATAAATCATTAGTAAAATAAAATTAAAAATTTCCCTATAACTGGGTTTAAAACGATTTATATATAAATTGTCGTGAAGCATATATATGCAAGCACATATATAGCTTCAATATATATATATAAAACTAACCAAAGGAAATACATATAACAAAACCCCAAAAAGGTCTTATAAATCCAAGAAATAATATTAATATTTCAACCAGAGGACTGGTTTCCACAGAAAGAAAAATATATATATATACAGTAAAATGGCGATATTCAAAAATTACAGATTTGATAAAAGATTATCGCCTTTTTACTGTATATATATATTTCTTTCTGATGAAAACCAGTCCTCTGATTAAAATATATTATTTCTTGGATTTATAGGTCTTTTTTTGGTTTTATATATATATATAATGATACTAAAAAGATTAATATTGAGAAGAGTGTACAACAGGGCGACTTCATACCCCCAATACTTTTTACAGCAGTTTTGCAAAAAGTATTTTGTGGATTAAAATGGGAAGCTAAGGGAATAAAAGTAAATGGAAATTATTTAAGTCATCTATATTTTGAAAATGATGCAATTGTTTTTGAAAATAATGCTTTAGAGCTTCAGAAAATTTTGCAAGAATTATCAGATGAAAGTAAGAAACTAGGATTAATGATAACGACTAAAGTAATGTTCAATGGATTTTCTCAAAAAAGAAAACAAAGATTGAAAATAATAAGTTAGGGATTAACAACTACAAATATCTTGGTCAGATTATTACCACAGATGAAAATATAATGAATGAAATTAATTATAAAATTAAATTTGATTGGGGTCACTTTGATAGAAATAACTTAATATTAAAAGGAAATATGCCTATGTGTTTGAAAAAAAAAAGGTTTTTAATAAATATGTGCTACTAGTAATTACTTATGGATCTGAGACTTGAACACTTAATAAAAGAGTAATGCAGAAACTTTAGATGATATGGAGAGATATATGTTAGGAATAAAAAGAAAGATCAAAAACAAAATGTATGTGTGAGAGAATAAACAGTAGTCACTGACATCATTGAATTAATTAAAAAAACAAATGAAGTTGGGCTGGACATATTGTTAGAAGAGATAATATATAGACAATTGAAACCTTAAACCAGATTCCAAGAGATTGTAAAAGACCTAGAAAGAAACCACATGTGAAATAGATGAAATGAGGAAGTGTTCTGGGGTTTGTGGAGAAGAGAGACTAGAGATTGAAGAAGATGGATTGAATTTGAAGAGACCATCATCCTGCTGTGGATCAATAATGACTGAAATTGTAAAAAAACATTTTCTGTTTCTATTTTCACATTTTTTTACAGTCTCTAAACTACTTGCTATATTATTTATGGCTTTTACATTTATATTATTTTCATCATTGGCATCCATTTAGATTGACTTGTGGCAACAACATCAATATCTGTTTTACTGTCATATTCTATAATGGAAATTACTTCTGGAATTATATTCTCCAATTAATGTTTTTTTCATATCACTAACAAATCACATAACTGGTAAAGTGTCAAAGAATTCCTTAGATAATGCACATTTTGACACTTACCTATAAACTTTATTTGTCTCATCTAAGATATCTTTTGTCAGATAAGAGTTCAACAATATCTTAATTTTAGATTTACCCTTCCTCTTATTTATTAAAGTCTTTTCTATACCTCTATGTGACTGATAGATAGATGAAGTTGAAACATTTTCATCACAGGATTATAGTATTTTACCTCTTCCAATGCATCTTTTTTATACTTGATCTATATTTAAACCTTCACTATTTTTATTTTTTATTTTTAACATTGTATTCAGGATGTAACACTGAAATTATGATTGCATTGTTTTCTGCAATCTTTAATATCCATTGCAGTTCTCTATTTTCTCTCAGGTCTTCTATAATACTTGCTTTAATCTTAGAGCCATCTTAAGGTTCTATGAGGTTTACATCAGTAGGAGCTTCTAGTTTCACTATTTGCTAAACATTTTATATATTTCTTGTTTAAAATTTCTGTAATTTTATTCAGAGTCCTCTCAAAAGCTTTTAAAAATAATAGTAAGTAATTGGATCATAAAAAGATGACTTCATTTTAATTTTGATTGTTGGTAATGACTACCAATATTTTAACACTCTAAAACATTTAATTTTAACAGAAAGATTTTAAAAAACAATCATCATTAATCCTATCATCCATACTTAATTGTTTTTGCCTCTGAATATTTTTGATTTCTGCTATATGAGTTTAATTATATTATTAAAAGAAATAATAGTATTCTTAAAATCAAATATACTTTATACAAACTTGCTACTACAGAAATGAATTTTGCTTTAAAAATGAAAGATCATTTTTGCTAATAGATAAAAAAAAACAGCTTTATTTGGCATCGATGATAATTATTAAACTAATGGATATAAAGGTAAAAAATAAATGAGTTAATTTTATATTTGGAATTAATAAAGTGCTGACTACCAAGATCTTTGTGTAAGATAAACTCTGATAAAGGAATTAAAACTATTACTTATGACAATACTATAAATGTGTGTTCAATTGTAAAATAAATACATTTAAGGATTATCTATGCAAAAATATGTGAATAATATTCAAAAGGATAATGGATCATAAAGCAAGATGTAAATGTTACTGATAAATTATGGATCCTCCAAACAAGTATAGAATATAATGAATGACCAAGTTATTAGTTAGGTTTAACAAAGGATTATTTTGGATTAATAATTATATTAAGTACAATTTCATATTTTTAAGCTGTTTTATAGTGGATAATATTTTAAAAGATGAATAGTTCCATAAATTAGATGGCTTGTTTGATATGTTTTTTACTTTCTATTTTATTAATTAAGTCATATTATAATGTTCTGCAAATGTAAATAAAGATTTTTTCAAATATTTCAGTATTGGGTAAAGAAGGTAATATATTTTTAGATATTATGATTAGTGTTTATATTGAATGGATTTAAATGTAATTTATGTCAGGTTTGGGTTGGGCAAATGTTAGTAATTATTTAACTTTTACTAAAATGTTGTTACTTAATAAATAATAATGCATATGACTTCTTGATATTTGACCTCAAAATTAAATGGAATTACCCTTAGTAAATGTGTAAATTTATAAGGAATATTCTGTATATCATTTGTACTTGTTAATATTAATTTTTATTCTTATTTAGTACATAATAAAGCATCCCAATAATTTAATTGCACTTTGCATTGAGAAATGCCTGAAATTGAAAAAGGATCTTAAGGCAAAAATATATAAAAGTTAACTGTGGTAAATTATCTTTTAGGCATGAAAAGCAATGAGTTATAATTGCTTAATTTAAAAATGTGAAAAATATCCCCATTATTTGTAAACTGGGATCATAAGTAATTGATTGGTTGGTAAAATAAACCAATTAAAAATGTTCATAAGACATTCAACTTTTATTATCATAATAGTCACTATTTTGTGATATTATTATCATAATAGTCAAATTGAGAATTATTTTATGAAAAATAATATAACTTTTTCCATTAAATGTGATTGTCTTAGCAACACAGTATGATATAACACTCGACAGATCCCAAGTTTGAATTTGTTTAGGAAATAAACAGTAATATTTTATTAAAATGCATTATATAATTTTTATTATTGATAGTATTTGTTGTTATTATTAATTTTATCTTATGCAATAAAATAATTATTAATTTTAAATATTTCTCTTTGTCATTCTTAAATAATCTCAGGACATCATTTCATTTCACATTCACGATATTAAAAGTCATATTGGAAACACAGACTTACTTATAAAACTCTGTTGGATTCAATGCATAATTTTTTAATTGTTGTAGTAATGCTGTCTGAAATGTGAAATATTATTGGATAAGGTAGTGTGCATAAAAAACAACTCTTATACATTATTGTACCCAGGAATGCATAAACATATTTGATGCCATGCATTTATTAATTGGAGATAAATTATTATTCAATCTTCTTATATAATTTTTTCTAGCCATATTTTATCACACAGATTAAATTATGCTTAGTTAAAATTTGAAATAGAAAACAGTAGTTGTAAAGATTTTGTTGTTAAAAAAAAACAAAAATAAGACTATAAGATTATTATTATTATAAAAGCACTGAGAACTTATTTTATTGAATATTTACAATTTTATAAGAGTCTAAAATAACTTCAAGTTGAAGTAAAATAAATACATAGTAGACACATTTCTGTCTCAACCGGGAATTGTAACTGCGAGTACATTTTCTTGCTATTTTTAATATTCTCACAATAATGGATGATGATGAGTGTCTGTTATAATATATATATATATATTGTAACCAGTTGGGTTACATAGCACACAATAATATAGTGTGTGTACATATTTATAAAGAAAAAGTAGAAATAAACACAGATGTAAATTTTTATAGGTATTTTTCTACATTTCCTGGAATAATAATGACAGTAAAGGGTTAAATAACTCTGATTTAATTAAAATTTTATTATAAATTAAACTTTTAAAAAGATCTAAATAAATGTAAATATTGTATTATTATTATTCACTAAAATCAGCCTTTTACAGCTACTGAACATGCACTTTAATGAGTGTTAAATAATAAATGAACACTTTTCAGTGCCCATATATCTTGTATAGGCACTGAAAAGTATTCATTTATTATTTAACACTTATTAAAGTGCATGTTCAGTAGCTGTAAAAGGCTGATTTTAGTGAATTACAATTATAAACATCGCACTATATAAATAGATGCTTTTTCTTCTCTTCTTCTTCTTCTTCTTCTCTCTCTCTCTCTCTCTCTCTCTCTCTCTCTCTCTCTCTTCTTCTTCTTCTTCTTCTTCTTCTTCTTCTTCTTCTTCTTCTTCTTCTTCTTCTTCTTCTTCTTCTTCTTCTTCTTCTTCTTCTTCTTCTTCTTCTTCTTCTTCTTCTTCTTCTTCTTCTTCTTCTTCTTCTTCTTCTTCTTCTTCTTCTTCTTCTTCTTCTTCTTCTTCTTCTTCTTCTTCTTCTTCTTCTTCTTCTTCTTCTTCTTCTTCTTCTTCTTCTTCTTCTTCTTCTTCTTCTTCTTCTTCTTCTTCTTCTTCTTCTTCTTCTTCTTCTTCTTCTTCTTCTTCTTCTTCTTCTTCTTCTTCTTCTTCTTCTTCTTCTTCTTCTTCTTCTTCTTCTTCTTCTTCTTCTTCTTCTTCTTCTTCTTCTTCTTCTTCTTCTTCTTCTTCTTCTTCTTCTTCTTCTTCTTCTTCTTCTCTTCTTCTTCTTCTTCTTCTTCTTCTTCTTCTTCTTCTTCTTCTTCTTCTTCTTCTTCTTCTTCTTCTTCTTCTTCTTCTTCTTCTTCTTCTTCTTCTTCTTCTTCTTCTTCTTCTTCTTCTTATTATTATTATTATTATTATTATTATTATTATTATTATTATTATTATTATTATTATTATTATTATTATTATTATTATTATTATTATTATTATTATTATTTTGAAATTTAAAATCAAGTATGATATTTTTGAAATTTTTTAATTAATTGAACACAATTTCTATCTATTAGAAATCCCCTAAATGAAAACATATATATATATATCACTTTGATAGAAATTCCAAGCTTATTTTCAAAATGAATTAGAAAGATAAAGAATACCCTGTTTTCAATCAAGGTGTTATTATTTCCTCAGATGATTCTATAAAAGGGTTAATAAAAATATCAGCTGCAGTCTGGATTGTAGTTTTTGTAAAAGCTGAACAGAATAGTTTGGTTAGTAAAATTTTTTGAGTAAGTGGCAGCAGTTAGCTGACCAAAATAGATATCTGCAGTTTGTTGTTAGCTGTAGCAGAGAGTTGGCAGAATAGCCATCATGAACTGATGTAGCTGAAGGCATGACAGTAGATCCAGGAGCTACTATTATTTTTCTTCACAGGAGTCTGAATTCACATGAGAAAATGACCCACTTCTTAGTGTTGAAATTCATAGCCTTAAATGTGGAGAGAATAGTTGCTTGCCTGAAATCTATCAAACCAAGACAGCTGCTTGCCTGGAACAATCTTAGACAGAAGGGAGACCAACTACAGACCAACATTTTACATGGATTATATTTTTCCTGATGATGACAATTAACAAAACCAACTCACCAAGAAAAATCTTCCAGCTTGCCCAGGGAACCCCAGCTTGCTGAAGAAGTAATTATATGTATGCTGATGTATCTAAGGCAGAGAAACACAGATAAATGTATATACAGCTGGTGGTGAGTAGCATTATATATAACAAAATTTTAAATAATTTCTCTAGTAAAATAACATTTTTATAACTGATATATATATATATATAACAATATTTGTTTGAAATCGTTCATTAAAGAAAAAAAAAGGTTTAAATTTATATTTATAATTTATAAAATAAAAAAAAAAGCATTATAATTAACAGTCAAGAAAAAGATTTCCAAAAATCTTTTAGACTAGAAAAAAAAAAGACATTTTAAATCAATCAACAATCATCTGTCAAAAATTTGATAGTACTTATTTTAAAGAAAAAAGGAAACTATATCTACCAAAGTAAAACTTAACATAAAAAATATGTGAATGTTATAATATAATTTCAACAAAGAATTTAATTGTGAAATGTATATTTTAATAACTTATTATTATAACAAATTAAAATAGGTAAATGTCAGTCTGCCTAAATAGACACACATGTATATGTAAATTTTAAATCTTAATTTGTATTTTATATAACAATTCAAATATGTTATGTAAATAAATTAATGTATATGCAGTTTAAATAAATCTAGCATAAAGTATTTGTATTATTAAGAATATAAATTAAAAAGTTTAACCACTTATTATTTTTATGTAACAAGTTAAATATGTTCAGAAATTTTATGCACACACATGCATGTACACATATATCTCTCAATTATATTGCAAATATCAATGCTTGTCAAATAAGGCATATATGTAAAATTTAATCATTTTTTAATAATTAGTTTATGGTAATTGAAATAAATCACAATGTGATACACAATGTGATAATTTGAAATTTTGTATAGTAATCAAAATCAGAAAGCTTATATTGGTGTAGCCTTATTTTTATAGACCTTAATTTCAATTTTTTGTTATTAATAACTTGTATTCAAGTGTTAATTGTTTCCATCATCTCTTGGTCACAAACAGTAATAGAGACTCTGTTCTCTGAGCTGTATTTAGTGCTTTAGGAGCATTCCAGTATGACATTGTCCTGATTTTGGCATGAGGATTATATTCTTCAAAGCTCCTGCGCTACATTTTATTTTAATTTAGATTTATTAAAAATTAAGTTTATAGTTGTCCAGTACAAGTGGTCTGAGAATTGATGATGATCAGCATGTTTTTGTATCCTAGCATTATTGTTTAGACTTTCTGGTTATGTATTCTAATGAATTAGCACTTAAGTGGTGCATCCAAATTATGTTTAAATAATTGCCCAAGCTGGCAAAGGCTCAATAGTTAGCCTGATCTACAAATGATCCATTTCCAATCCAGTCACAAGATTGACTGTTGATTTATTCTATTGATTTATGTTAATTGTTGATCATTCATGATGATGAATGGTTTATTTTGAGTATTACTTATAATTATTTTTACATTATAATGCTGGTTGTTGGTTAATTATGTTTATAGTTGCTCTTCTGATTTCTCAGAGATTCTCTTGATTTCATGCTCCCTTTAAATATATATTACTTACATATACTTTTGTAAATTATTGATATTTCATTTTAAATTGACTGGGAGTGATGATGACTTTGCCTTCCCCCCGGGTATGACTATGATCAATCTCCCTGATTCCTTCCATTCCATCTCCTCTTCCCATTAAAATATATATACATAATTCCTTACTTTTTTAAATTTATTGTTTTTCAACAAATAAACATTTATTAAATTTTAATTAAATATTGAAGCAAAGTGTTTTTTTAATTTAATAATTATCTAATATATAATAAGTAAATCTATTTCATTTTAATGGAAGTAATAAGAGCAGTTCTTAAATTCCATTTGCGATAATAATAAATTATATATATATATATTAACACTTGATCATATGACATTTAAGATAACCAATATAATTAATATTTTTATTAGTCATTCCTTAGACTATAGATTATTCAATAATGAACTTATTGTCTTAATCAAGATGGTGTTAAATCAAATCTTTATATTTAACTGCTATTTCTTTGATTTATGCCCACTTTTTAAATCAGAAATTTTTATATTTATTGCAAAATATAAATTGTGAGTAAAAACTTTAATAAATTAAATTTTCCTTTTCTGAAACTCAACTAAAAACTCTTTCAGTACATTAAAAGTTTTCTTTTTTTTTTCTATTATTTATTTAAAAATCTGTGATAACTAAATTTTCATCTAATATGTGTATTGAATGTCTTTAGAAAAATTTAACTTTATTTAAATATTTCAAATACATTTAACTGTTAGTAATTTCACATCTAGCAGGTTAGTATATGCACAATGCCTTGAGGGATAGTATTCTCCCTCTTCTTCAGGTGTTGCTAATCTGACCAATGACAATACCAGCATGGGATTTAAAGATGGACCCTTAAATTTTTTAGTATTGAATTTTAAGATTATGCTCTAACCAACTGAGCCATCCTGCCAAAAGCAACAGTCTGTAGTAATTTCATATATTTATCTATGAGGTTCCTCCTGATTTCTCCACTTTTTTCTAAGAGCAAAGTTGATTAGTGGTTTCCATACATTATATATAGTCACACTAGGTTGGCTTATGGGATTTTTTGTCATTGTCATGTGAGTAGCTTTTTAAAATTTTCTTCTTTGTATCTTTTCTTCTCTATCCAATATTTTTGTATTTTCCCAATTGAACATATGTTCATTGGCACATGCATGGTCTACTACCTTAGACACATCTGTTTTTTTCTCTTCTAATCATCAGTTTGGGTTCTTGCAAATGTTTTTCAATGGGATGACTGGTCTCATCAATATATGTTCTTCCATATTCACATGGTATTTCATAGATGCAGTTTTTTCTTTTCAGCATTTCAAGTTTAGGCTTTATAGATATTAGCATTCTTTGTAGGGTGATATGGCTCTGGAAAGTGTTCTGATATTATACTGAGTGCAGATTTTTCTTAATTTGTCTGCTATTTTTGGAATTTATGGGTCCACTACAAAACCAATAATTGTCTTTTCTTTTGATGGTTTTTTTTGTTGTCTATTTAACATTTTCTTAATAACAGCTGATGGATAACCATTTTTCACAAGAATTTGTTCTATATAAATCTTTTCCATTTCCAAATTGCTGGTTTCTGAGCAAACTTTTTTTGCTCTGTTCCATAGTGATAGTATAACTCCATGTTTTGTGTTTCTGGTGTGATTTGATGTATAGGGTAGGTATTTCCTTGTGAATGTAAAAGAACACATATTTGTGAGATGAGTCATCCCATTTAAAAGCACTTGAAAGAACACAAACTGATGATTAGAAGGAAGAAAGCAGATATGACTAAAGTAACAGACCATGTATATGCCAATGAACATATGTTCAATTGGCAAAATACAAAAATATTGGATAGAGAAGAAAAGAGTCAAAGAAGAAAATTTTAAAAATGCTGCTCACATGACAATGGCAAAAAATCCCATAAGCCAACCTACTGTTGACTATACATAATGTATGAAAACCATTAATCAATTTTGCTCTCAGGAAAAAATGGAGAAATCAGGAGGAACCTCATAAATAAGTATATGAATTTACTACAGAATGTTGCCTTTGGCAAAATGATTCAGTTGGTTAGAGCATTATCTTAAAATTCAAACTCAAGAATCTAAGGGTTCAGGTTCAATAGTACTGTCACTGGTCAGACCAGAAACACATGAAGAAGTGGGGAGAATAATACCTCTCAAAATTTTGTACTAACTTGTTTGGTGTGCTATTACTAATAGTTGAATGTATTTGGAATATTTAAATAAAATTAAATTTTTCTAAAGACAATGATAAAAATAGTCCAATATAAAAATACAACTAAAACACCATCATTACAAACCTTCAAGAAAACACTCAATATTCAGTATGGACCCGATACTATATCAAACTTTAGACATTATGAAAAATTATGTCTAAAGCTGGCCAAGTAGAAAATCATTTAACTTTCTTTTGTAAATGTAAATCTGAAGGGATAATTCCTAAAAGGTTTACAATTAAAACCTCCAATTCACTCTCAGAGAGCTGAGAAAATTACTCAGAGAACAAGTGAAGCTCTGTTAAGAGAAATAATAAATGCTCAAACTTTTCTAAATATTAAACAATGCATTTCATTAATAAAGTAGAATGTTTTCTAAAAAAATAAACTTACTGATGAAGACTACATGAGAATTTCTCAAGCAGTAAGAAAATCATATTCTACATTACATGGAAGACTAAAAGAATGCCAAAAGAAAAAACTTGCTAACCTACATGGGCATATCAAAAATCATAATGTACCAAGCATTGTACCGCCTTCATCTATTAAAAATCTCAGTTTTAAACATCTAACAGATACTGAAATTTCTGCTCTTGAAAGAGGATTAAACTTTGCTGTAACACCATCTAATATCCCTTTATTAAATATAATGGCAGCCGAGAAAGTCACTCAAATATTCCCTTTAGAAGAAGCAGCAGCATTATTCTGGAGAATAAAAAGAACACTTAACAATCAACAAAATTTGAAGCCAAACATGTCCTATTGTGAGAGGAAAGCAATTAAATCTCTCAAAGTAGATAAATGTATAATTACTCTCCCTACTGATAAAGGCAATGCAACAGTTGTAATTGAGACAACTGATTATGACAACAAAATGCAAGAACTCCTCACAGCCATCCATAATGTGTAGAAACCACTAATCAGCTTTGCTCTTAGAAAAAAGTGGACAAATCAGGAGAAACCTCAAAGATAAGTTTATGAAATTACTACAGACTGTTGCATTTGGCTGAATGGCTCAGTTGGTTAGAGGGTTACCTTAAAATTCAATGCTCAAGAATCTAAGGGTTCAGGTTTGAGTCCCATGCTAGTACTGTCACTGGTCAGGTCAGCAACACTTGAAGAAGAGGAGAGAAAAACACTTATCAAAACACTATTCATATACTAACCTGTTTGATGTGCTATTAGTAACAGTTGAATATATTTGGAATATTTAAATAAAGTTAATTTTTTCTAAAGACATTCAATACACATAGTAAATGATGGAAATAGTCCAATATAAAAATACAATTAGAACACCAGCATCACAAACCTTCACGAAAAAAAACATCCTTTAACTAATGTTTATATTTAATTTTAAACAGCTATTGAGTTTAAAGCAAGTTAAAAAGTTGAAAGTCTACCGAGCTTTATTATTGTAAATAAAATATTCTCATATTCAAGTAAAATAGATTTTTTTAATACCGTCAGACTAATTTCTATTTTATTTCTGACATTTTTAATTATCAATTACATCAATTATATGGCCCATTTGAAGGATGATAAATTCACTAAATGAACATGTATGCTCATACAGACATATAAATACCAAATCAATATTTTAATAAAATAATTACATGCATTTTTTTTATTTAACTATGTTCAGCTTCCATTGTTTATGTTAAATTTGAATTATAAATTGATCAATGTAGAATTTATAATATGTCGTTATTGAATAGAAAATATGTCAATATAGCTGATAATTACCGTATAAATGAATAAATTGATTAGGTAATGAGATTTTAATCACTGTTTTATGTTTACTTTAAATCACATCATTAATTGCTCCCTAAAGTATTATAAAAATATTATTAGCGACAACGATTTACGGTATACTGACTTTCTGATGTTTACTGTTGAACCATGCACATACTTTAACTATCAAAATAATATGCATTGATTTATAGACTTTTAGTTTTCTCACTTTTGTTAAAGATAATAATGGGAAAGAATATTAATCATTATAATTTTCGACTTTAAAACTTTTTAAATTGTATTATTTAATAATTAATGTTAAATAGCATTAATTTAATTTAAATTTAATTTAGACTAAAACAAAGCTCAATTCATTAATGACTAAGTTTAATTACTTTAGTTAAATTATAAATTTATAATTTGTGTTAAATATAGAGTAATGCAATAAAAAAATTTCCCTTTTTTAAATTTTTAATATAGTAACTGATTTTTCTCTTTAATTGATCATATTTTTTCTTCTTATTTGAAATGGGCTTTAAATTTATATGTTTCAGACTATCAATAAATGAATATATATTAACTTACATCACATGGTTAAAAACTCAGCACTGCCCTTTGTCAAATAAATATATAAATATATTAAAATCCATATTTCAAAAATAGCCAGCTCAAAATGATACCACTTTGAAACCGTATGCTATTCAATCTTAAATACTGAAGCAAACTACTCAACAAAGAGCGTGAAATTTAAATAAGCCACGATATTAACTATATATGTAAATGTTAGCGTACATTTATATAACCAAACCATTTTATTGTTATTAAAATCATTATAAAGCCAGTTGCCTATATTGTTTTAACATCATTAGAATAACAGTGCTAAAAGGTATAAAATAATACAATTCTGAAAATATTCTTAGTAAATAATGTTTTGTAATTCTATTTGTGAATGAATTGTAAAATTATCCAAATATGTATGAAATAATTCTTCCTACTTTTCCTAAACTTCAATATTCTCTTAGGGCAAACAAAAGTTTTTTATCTTTTTTATTATTTGCAAATCTTTGCTGGGTTAAAACTTTTTTTTCATCTATCTATTGAAATAAAACTTTTTTAAAACATACACAATAAACTGTATGATTTTATAAATTTTACTATATATATTTTGAATAATAACAGAATTTAAAATGATATAAATAAAAAAAGAATTTAAAAAGTTCAGAAAATAAAAAAAAATCGACAGATTATTAAGATCCATATAAACATCTTTTTAGCTTAACATTTTTTTTATTACATTACAAATTTTCAATTACTAAAATAAATAAAGAGAATAGAACGATACAAATTTTAATGATTTTATACTTGGGTATTATTATTCCTGCAATCTAGGAAAGATTGGAGGACTTTTCACATTCGTATCAATACACTGCTAACTTTTTAATGTTATTTTGGCAACATCAAACATTAGAAAGTTAACAATGTTTTGATACGAATGTGAAAAGTCATCCTATTTTTCCTTGGTTGCAGAAATAATACTCAATACAGTTTTACAAAAAAAAATAAAAAATATTACATGAGATAAACACGTATTTATGAATTCTACACGGACGCAAGCTAACTTTTGACACTTACTTAATTTGATCAATTTCAACAAAAACAATATGTGGTCCGTATTGCAGGAGGAAAAAAAAAGCCAACATAAATATATATTTTTTATAAAAGTAAATATATTCTATGAAATATATACTTACACAGACGATTCTTGCATACAAAATGGCGATGGTCAGTAGCACCCCCCCCCCCGCCAACGTCTTTCCTCCTTCTCCGAAAAAGTTGTCGAACATGTGATTGACTAGTACATGCTCTAAATGGAATACTGCCAGGCAATCTAATTTTTCGAATAAACAAATAAGTTCTTCTATCTTTCCTTGGTTGCAGAAATAATACTCAATACAGTTTTACAAAAACAAAAAAAATATGCGATATACACGTATTTTTACAAATTGTACACGGACACAAACTAACTTTTGATCCTTACTTAATTCGATCAATTTTAAAAAAAAGTATGTGATCCGTAAAAAAAAGACAACATAAATATATTTTTATAAAAGTAAAAAAGATAAAATATTCTATGAAATATACACATATGCAGACGATTCTTGCATACAAAATGGCGATTGTCAGTAGTACCCCCCCCTCACCTTCTCCGAAAGATTTGTGGAACAAGTGATTGCCCAGTACATGCTCTAAATGGAATTCTGCCAGGCAATCTAATTTTTGGAATAAACAAATAACAAAGTCAACATCTTCATTCAATTACAATTAAATAATAAACTTTTAATTCAAAGATTCAAAAACGCAGAAGTCAGTCAATAATCAAGTTGAAATTGGAAAAAAAAAAAACACAGAAGTAAATAATGCAGTTGAAATTAAAAATGTTAAACCAAATTCACAATAATAACAAATGGTAAGTTTAAAATGTACAAACAACAAACTTTTGAATCAGAAAAAAAATATCAAAATGTCCAAAAAAGCACCTATATAATAGTTTCGGTTGACACGTTTCAAAGCACGTTTTGTGTACAATTCAAAAACATGTTTTTCGATGAGATAAAAAAAATTCAAATCGCAAGGGTTTATTTACTGTTCGCAACATTATGCCTTTATCGCGTATGTAAAAAGTCATCCTATCTTTCCTAGGTTGCAGGAATAATACCCAAGTACTTTTTAATCAATTACTGTTTCATTTAGTTTGAAGTAGTTTTTATTTGATATTTTCATGCAATCTTAACTAATCAAGTTGACCCATACAAGGATGATGCAAATATGGACATGATATTATAATCATTAACAGAAGTCTGCCTTCCCATGTAAACTATTGATTTTGGCGGATTTGTAATTTAATTTTGGCTAGCAATTTAATTGTAAATTAATGTATTTAGTTTATTATATTGATTAGTTTGACTTTTGGGATTACACAGCATATATATATAATATTCAAATATATATATATTCAATACAATAATATTCATATAAATTTAACTTATTTTATTATAAATATTTTCGATTGTATTCCTTGTAATGTCAATTATATAACGTTGAATAATTAAAACGAGACATCATTTCACAATTCCCATAATTCAATTCGGTATACATTCAATTCAAAATGATGTCTCGTTTTAATTATTCAACATTATATAATTGACAAAGACTACAAGAAATGTGGTCAAAAGTACTTCTAATAAAATAATTTAAATTAAATGAATATTACTGTATTTAATATATATAAATTTGAATATTACTTATATTTTGGGAAGAATACAGACATCAAACTTAATTTATTATATATATATACAATGTTAATCACCCTCTAAAATGCTATGTTTTCACAGCAGCAACACTTTGCAAATAAATATAAAGTCTGAATTTCAAACAACATGATTAAAAGATAACCTTATTAATGCTGCAATGTTAAATATACTGAAATATAGATCTATTTAAACAAGGAGCATGAAATTTAAATTAATAATGATCTTAAATTGCTCATAAACAAACATGTTTAATTTACCTATACAAAAAAAGACTAATATATTAGTCATGTTAAACTTTGTAATCTCCCAAACATAATTATATAAGAAATAGACCCTGTTAATATCGATATGCTATATCTGTTTATGAGGAATTTAAAGATGTTGCTAATTTAAATTTCATACTTCTTGTTTGAATAAAGCTATATTTCAATATATATATATAACAATATTGCAGTAAATGATCAAGAGGCTACCTTTTAGTAATGCTGTGTGATGTTCAGACTTTATCTTTATTCATAAGTTAGCATAGCAGGAAAAACAATGTTTGGAAGGGTGATTGACCTTTTATATCTAAATTTTCAGCTAGAAATAGGCAATGGATTTTTTTCATATATATATATATATAATTTCTATTTATATGAGCATTGCCTTGACAATAAATTACTGATATTACATTAGTTATTTAAGTATTTCTTGAAGTAATGTAATTTTATATAAACAAATCACATTATTTCAGCCATTGTTTAAATAAATCAATATAATATCAGCAATCTGTTATCAAAACAATATTCAGAAAAATAGAAATATCATATATACCAAATATAAATAATTCTACATTGTAATCACATAAGCAAATTATAAACTAATATTTAAATTTTCCCCATGTACACATTCTAGATCTTTGTTTTTGGAACCTGTTTTTTATCTGCTTGTAATTAAGTCTGAAATTTAAGTGGTATAGTTAGATTGAATTTAAATGTTAAGTTATTGTGTAATTTGCTTATATGTATGTGCATATATATTGTAAGTAACCAGGTTAATGGTGTATGTCACAGTATTTTTAAAAAATAAAAAAGTTTCTTGGTCTTGTTTAATTTTTCTTTCACTGGATCTATGGATAGTGGAAGTATTGAAGTATTAATATTAACCAGATAACTATGGAAACTATATAATTCAAACAACATTCTTATTTATTATTAACATTTAGCATCAATTTATAAATCTGTTGTGATTAATCTCAGAAAAAATATAAATATGTGAATAAATAAATAGATATTGGAAATAGTTAAGTGAATCATAAAAGCTTACTTGAAATAGAATCAATATTATTATTAAGTATTATACATTTCAATTTTTGTTATTACAATGACCATAGCAACACCTATTATAAAATTAAATGTTTTGTGTTTCATATATGTTTGTCAATAAATTAGTTATAAAAAAATTGTTATTAAAACATATGTAAAAATATTTATATCCATTAAGATGTATTGGCATTATACTAGGAATTTTTTATTTTGGTTTAAAAAGGAAAAATAATGTTAAACTTATTAAACAGGATTTCATTTTCTCTGTATGCAATTTTTTTTTAAATTTCCATTTCACTTACTAATTGGAGGCAAAATTTTCTTAAGCAAATTTTTCATCATGGAGTGAAATTTGAGCAATTTCCAATAGTTGTTGTGACAACAATAACATCATCAAGAATATCTTATAAATAGAAGGGAGATGCTGTAATTTGAGTTCTTGTAATTTTATCATTGCCAGAATAGATGTGTTTAAATCTGTCTTTGAAAATTTATTAAATTTTATTATTTAAATGATTAATTCATAAAACTATGGAAGAATAAAATTTTTAATTATCTGCCCCTTCAATTGTAGTTGATGAAATTCTAGGGGAAATGGCAAGAATGTAAAAGAAAAAAAAACCCATCAAAATGCATTGTATTGCATGTCAGCTAAATAAAGATATTCCATGGTTAACAATCCAGAATTGCATTTATTTATTTGTGATGGATATAAACACCATTATGTGTCCATGGATGTCATATTTCAGATCAAGGAATTTTACAAGATTGATCATCTCAACTTATATGTAATATTAAGCAATTTAAGCTTCATTTTCATAATTCAGAAAACTATATATATATATTTATTCTTCATAATTGGATTTTGTCATTAAAATAATTCTCTTTGCCCATTATTGTCAATGAAAAAGGAAAATTAAAACCAATAGTGTGTAATTTTGCATCAAATAAGTATCTATTGTTTTAAATGCTTCAACACATTTATATGTTCAAAAGAAAATATGGGAATTTCAATGCAAAAATAATTGGATTCAAATCCATAAAAGTTATTATCCATGCTTATCTTTTCTACTTAAAGAACAATCATCTCTACAGCTTGGGATTGGAAATGAAGAACCAGAAGCTATGATGGATCTATAGGCAGTGAATAAAAATGGACAGACTTTCACTTAGGTGGTATGATTTCTATGCACACATAGTTTTTTGTTAAAAGAAAAGGAGAGTTTACATTTCATTTTAAAAATATAGGTAAATGATATATATATATATATATGATTATGATAGCATTCACAGATTCATTTTTGTTCTTATTATTTACACTCTTACCTGATGATATAAGTTAATATGACCTGATGTTTTCAAATGTTTAATTTTTTTTAATATGTTTTTCTTTATGCTTGTTTAATTATTTAGAGATTATATTTATGAATAAATAGAGATCAATTTTTTATTTGATCAAATTTTTTTTAGCATTGTATATGATATTTAAAATCTCTCCTTCCATTATATATATATAGTATCATTGTCTTGCAACACATTTTTCTGTAGTTCCATACACATGGATATTATTATGATTTTCATTGATTTTAGTCTATTGCAAATATTGATTGTTTGATCTGTTATAATTTTATTATTACCATTATAAATTTTTATTATAAACCAATAAATTTAGAGTTTATTTAAAATAATTTAATATATCCAGCACACAGTTCTTCTTATCAAAATAGTTCATATATAGCTAATATAGAAATAAAACAAACTAACTCCTTCTTTTTAAAACTTGATTTATTATGACTATAATCATGAAAAAGAAATCCGACGTTTCGACTATTTTTTATAGTCTTTCTCAAGGCACACTAAAATAAAATATATATACACAATAAATATCACATATTCAAAAAAAAAAAAAAATTAAATTAATTAAAAATTACAAAATATATCCATAACCAAAATTTTCTTTTTTTTACCTTATCTCACTCCCCTTTCCTATTACAATCACAACTTAAACACAACTAATTCCTTAAAATCCAGTAAATCTGTCTTATTAATTCTTTTGAATGTGCAAGATAATTTTGGTACTTAAAATTTGATCCAGGATCAAACCCATCTTGGTAAGGGCAATATAATTAGATATATGTACATATTTTAAACATCAGTTTTTTACTATAATTATATATAAATTTTATATTTGTTACTGCATTTAAATATTTATTTACACATCTAAGTCAATATTACTAGTAGAAATAATTTCATTAGTTCAAAGTTGATTATTTATTTGCTTATCCTGTCTGGTTACAAAAATCTTAATAGATTTTTATTTTATCATTAGTCAAAATGATCAGTCTTAATTACCTGCTTAAATTTCTTTGACATGGAGATTATAAACTTATTAACTAGTAGAACTGAATATTATCTTTGGCTTGTATAACTGTCAATTATCATCATATATAGTTGAATTGTTATAAAATCTATTTTTATATTTGACTGATTGGAGATTTAAATGGATGAATAATATCAGTGATTGTAAGTGAGTAAACTTCCAATAGAAATCTATGATATATTTTATATAATGTAATTGGATACTATAAAATGTAAAAGTATCCAATAGAATTTATTGATAATAAATTATTGTCAAGTGTTTCATTTTAAAAAATAATTAAAGCAATAATTTTATGTCAATCTAATGTATGGTATGAATGAAATGTTTGTATTGTATTTAACATTTTATTAAAACAGATATAAAACTGAGCAAAGGTTTATATTATATTGTTTAGAAAATCTTCTCAAAATATAATTATAATTATTTAGAAACTAGTTGATTTAAATAGAATGTTATTAAATATTAAAGTAAATTTGCATTACTATAAATAATATTAGATTAGCAAAGAATGACAGAATTTAGTTATTTATCAATTCGAATTTAGTTTTATTCATTTATCAATCAAATAGATTCCTTAAGTATGCTTCATTGTTTAGGGCAATGGTATATGGTTTTGCTACTTATTGCAGTTCACTTTGGAATTGTGAATAGATTTGTTGATGTCTGAGGCAATGATCTCATTGCTTTATTTCATTTTAAATATAATCTGAATAAATTAGATTTTAAGAGAGATTGTTAGTATCTTATGATAGCATAGTGGACAATTTAAATAATTACATATATGAAATATTTTTATTGCCTAATATGATCAATAACTGAGCTAGACAATTTTTCACAGGTTCTAACAGAGTCACTATTTGTTTATGCATGTTTTTGCTCTGTGATAAATAATATAACTCTTAAGGGCATTTCTTTATGACAAATGTTGACTGAACAAATATAAAGAGGTAGTGAGATAGAAAATCCATTGTTATTGTGAGAAAGTAGCTATCCAATGCTAGCCTATGATGATCATGTACAAGTGGCAATTGTTACAAAATGCCAAACCAACATTAGGGCTTTTATAAAATAATATTCCACATTTAGGCTAGATCTACATTATTATGAATGATATCTTAATTCTGAGACATAGTAAAGATTTTTTTATAATCAATAATCCATTACAAATGGTGACCAATGATCAGGCTATGTTTTATTCAGATTAGATTAATCATTTCCCCAGCGTCTTCAGGTTTATCACGTTACAATATATATATATATATTGATAAATGGTCATTATTAATAATAATATAATAAAACAGAATTTAAATATATTGATAGAAATTGATTAAGCCTAGTATACTATTGACACTTGTGTATCATAATAATGGTTATGATGTTTATGTCCTCAAAAATATAATCAGTTTAATTAATTTCATTCAACATATTCAAACTCTTCTTCCTTTTCCTATGTATTGATTTCTACTTTAACATATCATACCATTTACAACTTTCTTATAAACACTTTATCAATACTCTTTATTTATATCAAAACTAACAGTTTCAATTGTCCTACAGTCATCATCAGAGCTACAATATTCAAATATATAATTAGTACATTTATACACATATTCATATACATAATTAATACACAAAATAAACAAAAGTAAAATACACATTTTAATCTGACCATTATAAATAATCATTTTCCATTTGATTACTTTACTCTTAAATAATTCTATCAATATTTATTTTATTCATTTTATTTTATTTTTTCAAAAAAATATTTATTATAATTATAAACTTTAACATTTATTCTACTATTTAATACATATTATTGTCATTTTACTTTAACAAAGTAATAAAATGGGAAATGATTATTTATAATGGTCATATTAAAATGTATATTTTACTTTTGTTTATTTTGTGTATTAATTATGTATATGAATATATGTATAAGTGTATTAATTATATAATTATATATTTGAATATTGTAGCTCTGATGATGACTGCAGGACAGTCACAACTGTTAGTTTCGATATAAATAAAGAGTATTGATAAAGTGTTTAGGAAAGTTGTAAATGGTATGATGTATTCAAACTCTGTTTTGGTATTTTATATTATATATATATGTTTGATTATTATTTTTATGAAAAATTTCATTCACAATATTGGAAACTATTTTACTAAGACATCATCTATGCTTAAATCTATTTGAAAGACTTGTACTCTTCTCTATTACTTATGTTGAAGTTTAAAACCAACCAGAATGTTTTATTAAAATATATGATTCCAAAAAATAATTATTTTAAAAAATAAAAATGTATATGCAGCTATTATTTCAATAAAGTCATAAATCATTTTATTAAAAACTTATACTAAGTTATAATAATATGTGGATTTTTAAAATTTTTCAGTCATTTTTTTAATTTATTTCAAAAACTATTGCTTTTAATATCTCAAAAATATCTTCTTCAATAATCTTTGATTTAAACTCTACATACTTGATTCATGTTATCAGATTTTAAAAAATATCTATAGATTCTTTTAATTATCTCTGGTTTGTTGATATATTGTATTTCTTACTAATATTAATTTTTTTATTATTATACTAATTTTGTGGCTGGTTTGCCTTATGTATGATTTGAAAGAGACCTATATGGAATTAAATAAATTTTAAGAAACTCTAACAGAATTTTATATTTGGAATCTAAGAATATTTCTCCAATTTTTAAAAGAATAATATAAATAATAAAATATTGTTTTCTATTGAAAACATTATTAGTTTTGTCAGTAGCTTTTATATAAGGTGGGAACACCTTAATTTTCGAATTATCAAAGTCTTTTTACTCACTGGATGAAGTAGCTTTAATAAAAAAATATTAGCTAAAATAAATTGTTAAGCAGAATCATTTTATAGTATTTGTAATTTCCCAATATATATTGTTATTATCACAAATTGTGTGAATCAATCCAGCAATTTATCCAACTATAAAAATCAATTGAGATGAATGGTGATAAGAAATATATGAAAAAGAAAACTTCAAGAGAAACATTTAAAAGTTTGATCATTGTATTGTCTATTGTTTAATATTGTGAAGACAAGCTGTTTATTGTTGAAATTTGATTACTATATGTATGTTATTTAATTAAAGCTAAATATTTTGCTTACTAATTTGTAGCTAATTTACTCATAGTCTATATCATTCTTTGAATTAGGATTATACTTATTAGTCACTTCTTCTACTTCTAATTTCAGTTGTGTTAGTATCAAAAGTATTGATTCTATATCTGTAGATGAAGAAGTAATAGTAATGGTAAAAATTAGTCATGAATTCACAATTCTGGTTTCATGGTTTGGTAATAGACCAACATAGTTTGATATTAACAATGTCATATTTCAATAAATATGTTGATATATTTTTTAAAATACTAGTGCAAAAATACAGATGTTTTTTACATATGTTCAATGGAGGCTTATATTTTTTGTGTGATAGCTCTACCTTTGTTTCCTTTGATCATTATTTTACAGAAATTTTTTTTCTTGATGTAAAATGTTTAGATATTAATGCTTTACAAGATAGTATTTACATCAATTTACACATTATGCACACATATGCAAGTCAGTAACTTTGAAAAATGGCTGCCAGTAATTCAAAAGTTTTTTAAAAAAATAATAGTTAAGATAAAAATAAAGAATTTACATTATTTGATAAACCAAAAAATTTTATCATGCAGCATTTTATCAAGGCAATGGGAATGACTGATTTTCATATAGCTACTGTGCTCATTCGGGTTCTGAGAATGATGTGGTTGTTACTATATTTCTTCAGTTTCTTTGGAATGAATAAAATAAAGTTAGAATTTTACACTCATATAAAAAAATTGATGTATTCTATTCACTGAATATAGTAGAACAACAATGAATTTGAAAAAGAGGTAACATCAAAATTATAACCATCACTAAAATAGATAAAACCTTTAAAAGAGCAATGATTTTCTATTAGAGTTATTAATATTATTAATGATGTGAAGTTTCAAAATATCACAATTTTCTCCAAAAGAATGACTACTTTTTTATATTAGTGACTACCATGTTTAAGTTATACATTCATTGATGTTCTATTGTAAAATGAGAATATGTTTTTTTAAGTTATTTGAAATGCAGTAATATTTATTTATATTTTAACTATTTATTAAATATTATATAGACATATATGCTTAGGCTAAATTATTTTTAACACTTGGCAGCCAATTTTATATAACAAAAATGAGTGTCAATATTAGATCTCACCTTGGTCTATTAATTTTATGTAACGATAATAGGCAGTTTTTACCTTGTGTATGGTAGAATTGATTGTTTCGTTACTCTTTATAATTGTTATTCTCAACTTAATTCTATTTTATAATTATAGAAATAATATAATCTGTCTATATGGCATGGCAGTGATTGAATAGATTGATGATTTATAGAAAGCAGCTAATTTTGCACACATACCTTATAATATCCCAATTTAAATTCATGGTAAAATATTGTAAAATATTGCTTTAAGTGTAATGAAGATTTTGAAACATTAGAATAAAATGATTGCTACGAATTAAACAAAATAATAATTAATTAAGTAATTAATAGATTTCATAATAATTGTTTCATTCAAAGATCAGCCTTTCAAGCTAATTGTGCATGCGTCTTCTGCGAGTGTTAAATAATAAATGAATACTTCACTCTACAATACAAGATATAGTATTTATGCAGGAATAAAAGGAATCCTCTTATTCCTACATATATTTGGTTATTTAGAAATTAGCTTATGAATTAAAAAGTTCTAAATATATTTTACTGAAGAATTGATATTATTATTCAAATAATGTGATTCAAAATGTGAAACTTGAGGTGATTAAATTAACCTTTATAGCATGACGTAAAACTTTTACTAATAGCTGAAATTAAGTGAGTTAATAATTATATATGTGTATTATTTTAATCTATGTAATACATATATTACTATGTTTCCATACATGAAGAGAGTTTCAGTATGTCAAAAAATTTGTAAAAAATAAAAAAGAATTAATGCTTTTGTTTATTAGTTTAGTTCTACATCCTTTTATAATATTATTTCTTTCTTATCTCCTATCTTTATACTATAATTTAGTGATGATAGAGTGCTGTAAGTAATGGAAACAACTCTAAATTTAGTAGAAATTTATTGGCAGAAATTAATGATCCTTTATATAAATATATTCAAGATTCCAATTTAAAATTAGATAATTAATTTGTTTGAGATAGTATATAGCAAAGTCTTAGAAGGTTAATATCTTTTCAACCGATTCAATGGCTGTTTTATATACAAATAAATGTGGCATCAGGTTAAACTGTAGACCTCATGCACATGTGCCCATTACTTGACGATTGCTATTCTATTTGTCCATCTCTCCTATATCTTTCACATTATATTAACAACTACAAAACTCCAACTCTAATTAAAATTAAACTTTTCGTGTTCATTTTATATATACTTCTAAAAAGATCTATGAAAAAAACAATAGGTGTTTTTTTTTTTTTGCTCACAAATGTATTTACAACAAAATTCGCTAATAATAGAGGTCAGTGCGACTGCCTTGCACTTGCAGGCAGTTGCCCGGGTTGCGGGTTCGCGTCCCGGCCGATGCTATGACACTTAAAAAAAAAAAAATAGAGGTAATTAAAATAATCGGAGGAACTTTGAACACCACTAAACCATTTCGTTTTTAAAAATAAGATAACATAAATTTATACATCAAAATAAAATTCGATATAGCACACTTTTATGAATTTTATTATTATATAATTGTTTATTATCATCATTTTCGACTGGATTGTCACTCGCTATCCTGAAAACAAATTCATTAATAATTTTTTACTTCCAAAATATTAACCATCATATATGTAATAGTAAGATTAATTTTTCAATATGATAAAGTTAATTGTGTTAAGAATAATTATGTATAATTACTTTCAACTACTTTTATTACATTTAATGTTATATATATTTAAAATAATCACTTTATTAATGTGTCCACTGCTCATGCAATTAATTACCATTTTCAGCCTAAAAAATGAAATTTTTGCTAAATAACAAATAGTTTTTTTAAGTTATTTTTTAATGATCAATTAATAATATCAAATTATAAACGCAAACTATCTAATATAATAGGTTTATTATATATGCTGACTAAACTAAGTTAATAATGTAATATATATATAATGAATATATTAATAGAAAGTTTACCATATTATTTTTTATAATATATAAAATAAAAAAAAAAAACATTTGTAATTTTTTTTATGTGACATACATTTAATTTAGGTAATTTGAACATAATAAAATAATAGTAATTTCGTATTCAAATCTTTTTTTAGTCATAGGAGTGTTATTTCTTGTCACCTTCATGTCTTCTATTATTTTGGCTTAAGTAATAAATAAAGCGACACATAATCTTCAGAAGCACATTTTTAAAACATAACATAATTCTCAATAGTATATACACTTTTCATATAATTATCTAATTCTACCAAACTTGTACTGTTCAAGTTATTATGAAAAGGTAAAATAAAACTGATAAGAAAAACTTAAACGCACTGAGCCATCTTTCAGCAGATTGCTGCCAGAATCATAGTGCTGGCGCAGTGCTTTTAAGACTTTCTTATTAATTTAATTTCACCACTTTATATTAATTTAAAGAGTAGAAATTTGGTAAAAAAAACATTACATAGAATATTGCACTAATAGAAAACTAATATAAATAAAAATTATTATATAGTAATCACAATTACCTTTCAAAAATAACTTCCTCAGGTTTAACGCATTTTCTCCTTCAGTTTTAAATACTTTATAAAACTTCTCTCTTCAATCTTCTAAGTTTTTTTATTAAGGATTCAATCTTCTAAGTTAGTCTATAAATGTCATATTATGTCTTTATAAAAAAATAATTATATATATATATATTAGTAGTTAATCAATATTCAGCCCAATCCATTCATATAAAAATTGCAAAACTGTTATATATATATATATTGTAAAGGTTGGAAGGATCCAACCTTAATATCGAGTATAAGACCTTTTTTTTTTCAAAAAAAGAGGATATGTATATATATCTAGAGAAAAAGAGATCCCTTCTCTCTATACCATAAGATTTGAATTGTTTATTAGCACACGATAATGAATGTTTTATTATTTTGAGGCACATATATATATTACTTATAGATTTGATAATTTATAAACATCGCGATTTTTCTTTTTTTAAAAACTTGCAACAAGAAAAATGTCAAATTAATTAATGTGTCACGTGTTTCTGCTTATTGTTTGCAAACTTCTCCAAATCAGAAGAAATATTTGTTGATGCCAGAAGCAAAACATCATTCATGTGATCATTACACAACCGTTCTTAAATAACTTTTAGAATAATTCATTTTTGAAAAAAAGTGTTCACAAGCATACATACGTACTTTCAAATAATGATATCATCATTTTTGTATTATTCAAGTTGTTTTTATATTTTCCACATGGCAATACATATTTCTTGTAGAAGTTAGCAGGGGATTCAAAGTGAAATTTTAATTTCAAAAATTCATCACATTGTAAGTTGATTAACTCCAACTGATATTTTTCTGCCACTTGTTCCATTTCAACTTCATAAAGAACCAAATAATTTTGATCCACAAAACAGGAGGAAACTGGCTTCTCAAATCATGAATAGAGCTCACAAAAATGGCTAGTGTTATATCATTCTTATGATTTTGGAGATTTGAAAAATGGGAGTATTTGCCTATCTGAAGTTCAGTTGAAGTTTTCTTTCAAAAGCAGTAATTTGATCAAATATTTCAATTCCTTCCCTGAGCTCAAGATTCAGATTGTTCACATGGGTTGTGATGTCTACTGTAAGTGATAACTTGACAATTTACTGCGGATCCAGAAATCAAGAATTATCTTGGTCTTTACTTTCTAAAAATATAGCAATCTCTTCTCTCAATGCATATACTCATTCCAGCATTTTTGCTCACCTAAGCCATCGAACATTTGAAAAATACGCCAGATCATCATACTCTGCTTCAATTTGTTTTAGAAATTTATGAAACTGATGGTAATTTAGTCCTCTCAGAAGTATAAAATTCACTGTTTTTATGACCATTGCCATGGTATCCTTAAAATTCAATGATTTTTCACATAATGCATCCTGATAAATAATGCAATGAAATTTGATTATTTTGGGGTCCATATCAATATGTTCTTGAAGCAATGAAATAAATCCCTTTTTCTCTCCAACCACCTCTTGTGATTCATCTGTGGTTATACCAAAAATCTTTGATAAATCAAAATTTATTTCAGAAATAGATTTTATAATGCCTCCCAAATATTTTCTCCAGTGCTAGTGTCCTTCATATTAATCAATAGTACAAATTCTTTCTCAATATCAAATGATAGTGTTACACCCCTCACAGAACAATTTTACAAAAATGTCTGTAGTTTCATAAATAGCAATGGGATAGTACTCAATGCCCTTTAAGCTACTTCTGTCATTTTCTGCCAGTTTTTTAATTTGTCCTGTTACAGTTTTGCCAGTAAGTTTATTGCAGAAAATAATTCATTTTTTTTTGGACAAATGACATCCACTATCTTCAACATACATTTTTTAAAGAATTTTCCATCAGTAAAAGATTTAATCTTTTCTGCAATTAATTTTGGCACCTCATAGCTAGCATGAGTGTTTCAATTTCTTCAACATTTCTTATGAAAAAGAATGACTCTTTCATTAAATTATTTTTCAGCTATGCAACTTTGTCTTCTCGTGTTTTACCAGTGAAATTGTTGTAATGATTATGGCAAGTTTCATAGTGCCATTTACTATTTGAAACTCTCTTCATGGCAATGGTATCTTTAACAATCAAACAAATATATTTCTCAATGCTCAATGATAAAATGGCTAATTGTCAAACCTTTGTTAAAATTTCAGTACTCAAAATCTACCAAGAACTTCTGAAAAAAAAAAAAAAAAATCAGTGTGGAGAAATAAGAATGTACAATAATATGATAGAATTTAATAATTATGAAAAAATGTTTATTAAACATTTTCCAGTATACTGATATATATATATATATTGTACCAACATTGTGTTGGCACATAATAATTTTGTTTAAAAAATTATTAGAAATAAAAATCTTTAGTAAAAGAAAGCGTAAAAGTAAAAGTTTAAGAGTTTTGAAATAAAAGTTACAGTTAGTTAATTAGAAGGGGGGAGGGGTTTTTGCTTTAGAAGCATCAAGTTAAAGTTTCATAAAAGAAGTTAAAGAGTTTTTTTTGTATTATTAGTTAAAATTAAAAGTTTAAAAACATAAATGTCTTTTTGTTTAAGTTAAAGAAAAAAAATTATCTTAAAACTAAATAGTGAATGGATCTCAAAGTATAAATGTGTGTGTGACTGTAAATGTAATGTATGCATATTAAATATTAAAAAATAAATAAAAGTTAAAAAATTAAAAAACACTCAGCGGTGCCTACCAATTAAAAATATAAAACAACACGTTTGCATGGTTACTAATTAAATGATCTCCAAAAATACGTGGTTAAAGGATTATCAAAGGAATTTCGACAATAGGTATAGCTGGAGAATATCAAAATGACAACATGTCGTATGTATAAATAGCCAATTTTTTATCAGACAGTTAGTCGAGTTTGAGTTGAGTTTCAAGTTGAGTTCAGTTGCGTTTGAGATAACAGTTCAGTACAATCTATCAGTGGGTTATATCAGTCAGCTTATTATATACCCAGAATCAAGAATTAAAACCTCAGAAAACATATGACTTTCTCCAGCCTGAAGTCCAATGAAAACAGACAACCTACCTGATAAAAGTGATGCCTGCATCACAACCTGAAACTGCTCAATATCTAATTGTCTTAAAGAAAATGCCTCGGATTAATCAGCATCAAATCTCCACAAGAAAACTTCAAATCTAACCGGTTAGAAATACTTCATTAGAAGCAGCAAACAGCAAGATGTATCCACATTCAAAATCCTAGGTAATAACATGTTTCTTATTTCTAAAGTAGCCGCTATCGCATTTGTAAAACCTCAAGAGTCAAGTTTCAGAACTCTATTGCATACATAGATGAACTATTAATATGTGTGTTTAAAATGTTGTGTGTATTCATGTGCTAATATATTGCTTTCATTGTATTTTAAATTTCAAATATTATTTAATGTTTTCTCATAAGATATTATAGTGTGCGAATTATATATGTGCATGTGTTATATAAGTAAATAAGATTTATAAAATATTTAAAATTAGTTTAATAAATGTGAATTAAAATAAATTCTTTCTTTGAAATTAAAGCTTTATTTGTCAGTCAATTCTTTTCACCACTAATTGAAACTATTTGTTATTGAATTAAAAATAGGCTGAGCTAGTTAAGGGATTTTTCAAGTGCTGGATTATGGGCCTACTGTCTGAACATGTTAGTCTTAGACTAGCTGTCACCTGGGGTTTACTTTGAAACAAATGAAGTGTTTGGATAGTAGGGGTTTGAATCTAGCAGCCGAGGTGGGCCACGATCTGGAAATGTGATCACGTTATGCATTGCATAGCTCGATCTGATCATGGTTATTATTGACAGCTCTGCTATCAATAATATTTTCTACTTTGCTCGAACATGCCGGTTCATTCACGTAATATTTATAATTAAATAAGATTATAAATGTATTATAAATAAAATGAATACCAGCTGACCTATTTGCAGATGAAGAGTGCGAGTCATCGGATCGAACCCAGTACAATATATATATATGCTACTAGTTATCTAATCTCTAGGTAATTGGTGTCCAGTTGTTAAGCAAGAGGGCTGAACAAAAATCTCTTGCAGGCTGGATATGACCTGCAAGCCTGTAGATCCCTGTCTTAGACCATAACTAACAAACTTCTAATGAATTAGCTTGAAAAGTCTGTACTCAACATTTAAAAAAAAAAAATTTGAATATCTATGCTTATATATATATATATATATAAAAGAAAATATGGCTTGCATAATGTGAGGAGAATATTCTATACTTATTTTTTTTTTGGTTATAAAATTAATGTGATCTTGTCCTTGAAAACATATCTATGATTTTAAAACATCTGATTTTGATAGAATACTGTTATTAATATATTCATTATATTATTGTCTTTTACTTAATTTTAAAGAACAAGTAGTCTTCATGCAGACATGAATGTATTTCAATAAATCTGATTAACTAATGTTAGGATTTTGAATGACTTTAAATTCAAGTAAAAAACTTATAAAGAAACAGATGTTGTACTTTGTATAACTATTATTATTATTATTATTGCATT
Organism: Epiperipatus broadwayi; assembly: GCA_028023455.1. Classification (NCBI taxonomy): domain Eukaryota; kingdom Metazoa; phylum Onychophora; class Udeonychophora; order Euonychophora; family Peripatidae; genus Epiperipatus; species Epiperipatus broadwayi. The sequence goes on along the minus strand of JAQFVV010000702.1, from coordinate 17,794 downwards.
AAAAAAAGAAGGTAAATATTCAATCATAAATAAAAGATATATCACTTGTTTGACTAAAAGTAACTTTGTGATTCATTTTTCTTTTAATTATTTTATCAGTAGATGAGATCATTTTGTCTTTGGCATTGCTAACAATCATTTTTCCCAAGAACACCTGAATGCTAACAATTGCTTGCACAGTCACAAATAAGTAGCTACATTGTCTCACATTTGTAAATTTAGATATGCAACCATAATTATCTATAGTCATTTGTTGAAAAATATAGATTCAATAAAATATTACCTTTGTTTCTGTTTTATATTTAGCAGGTAAATCATGTCTCATGAGTTATTTTGTGTGAATCCCTGAGAGCTAACTATTTGCAACATTGAAACAAAGTATAAGGTTCAATGTATTCTTTTGTATATATCTTAAATCTAATTTATTTGTTTATAAGATGTTGCTTCATAAATCTAGCTCATTTCATATTATCTTTTGGGCCTATAACATGTATCTTTACATTTTGGATCCATAAAAAAACCTTCATTGAATACGGCAGAGCTTTGCTTACAATACATCCTGAAAAGAGGGATAAATAGCTGAGATTAAGATCATATGTTTTGAAAGGGTGTAGAATTCTTTTTTTTTTTTGCCTGGTACTAAGTTTATTTTGATAACAGTAAGATAATATATGGTAGATCTAGAATTAATGTTTGGATTACAAAGTCAATAGATGATCATCATTTATATATAGGGAAAGTAAAACATATCATTATATAAATTTAGCTTGCCTACATGAAAGCTTACATAGCTTATATCAATGTTTTAAGCTGATTTTGAATACATATTGCTATCACAGTTTGATATCTTATAATTTGAGTATCAAAAATTTTAGATCTCAGTATGGCTTGAGTGCAAATGTATTCTTCTATTTTTGTGACCTGATAAGTGATTCACATGATTTGAAGTGTCGATAAAGTAATTTTTTTATGTGTGTCACTACTGATAATATTTAGACCTTTTAAATTAATAAGGAAGAATATGATATTTTTGAAGTAAAGATTTGAATCTTCAGGGCAAATATTAAATGTTTTTTGTACGAATAGGGTTGTCTGCCTTCTCTATTTTTTATATGCTCTGTGTGATGATTTTTTTCTTGGATATAGGCAGGGAGTGACAAGCTTCAGGTAGTATGCAAGTATAGTTTAAAATATATGCTGAATTTTTTATATATTTTAATATCTAAATTGGTAATGTACTAAGTTTAGTGTAAAACTTATGGATAATACTAATGAAATGTTGGGTGGGCCTAGCATTTGTTTGTTTTACCTTATAAATATGATGAAATAAATGAATATTGAGTTAAAGACCAACTCTTCTGAATTAAAAGCAGCAATTGCTAAATTAAAGGCTGAATTAGATGTGAAGATAGATGCTAGTTTCACTGAATTGAAGGAAGAAATACATAACAAATGCAAAGAATTAGAGGCAAGTTTGCAGAAAAATTAAAAGGGTGTAGAGAGGAAATAATGGCCATTAGAGAAGAGTCTAAAATTAAAGCTATTTTCTAAGTGCAAAGTGTAATGAATCTAAGAAAGTAATGAGAGAGGACATTCAAAAGATATTGATGAAATTTGAAAAATCTAGAAAGAAGTGCTGAAATTTGCAGAAACAAATTATTGAGGATAGTAAGGGCTTAAAGAATTAATTTCAATCTTTTAAGTATGAGATAGAATGCTCTTTGTGGAACATATATGTCAAGACAAAAGCTGAAATTAAAATTGTTGTTGATCTCCAAAAAGAAGAACATCTTCAGCTTAATAAAGATTACTATAAGAAAGTAATCCATAAGGCTACTGATGTTAAGAGGCACAAGATATATGAAAGGATAGATGTTGTCACCTGCACAATCTCCAGTCATTTTTAGGAAATAGACACCAAATTGGAAGATATTCATTTGAAATTAGGCCAAATTAGTGAATACGCAAAACCTGATGAAATTTATATTCTTGAAAAATGTAAGTACAAGATGTGGAAAGAATTTACAAGTTTATGTGTTCAGGTTGAAAACTTAAAATCAGTAGTGCAAGTCAGAAGTGATTACCTCACAAATTTAGAAAAGCAAATGTGAGAGTTTAGATTGGAAGCAGATCAAATTAAAAGTGGATGTGCTCTTGAGCCTAAAAGTTGTTCCAATCTTAAGGCAGCCTCTGTGAATCCAGAAAATATGAAAGCCCTAATCATAGATTTAGTCAACTTCCCAATGAATAGATTTTATTCAATTCTAATTATGAAGCATTGCAAGAGTTGCTATGACAATGAGCTTATTAATGTGAATAAAAGTTTTTTTATTATTAATTATGTTGTATAATATTGTGCATTGACTTTATTCATTTTAAAATTGAATATGTGAATAATACAGTTTATAGTATTGATGAAATTATTACTCTTACTTTATTATGTATATTTTCCTTATTACATTCACCATAGCAGTTTACAAGTAATACACATTAATGTTTAATCTCAAATATATTTATTTAATTTGTATAATATTATACTGGAAAGATATGTGTAAAAAGTATATTTCCATTGTAATATAAAAAATGTAGTCATAATTGTTTACTTTATGTTGGAGTAAAAGAATCTTATTTGTATTATCAAAACAAAAATGTTTGTTGTATGTATTAATTCTAAAATATTTATTTTATTTGTTGTATAATAAAATTTTTGAGTCATGCATGTTCAAATTGGTAAAGAATTAATAAAGGATATTTCTATAGGGTAGATAGTTACTGTTATGTCAATTGTAGAGATTATAAATAGAGTTGAATCAAAAAAACTCTATCTTGAAGCGAATCTAAGTTCATTCTTATGATTTTTTATATTTATTTTTAAATATATGTGATTGTAAAATAGATGGAATGATGGTCCTGAAAGCTATAATGTTCATCCATTGGCCAGACAGGGCTGTTGAATTTGTGAAAAGTGATAGTTTATTGAAATATGAAATAAATTATCATTTTAAAAACCATTTGAATGTTTGTTTGTATTAAAAATGGATATTCCATACTTTTCAATGAGGAAATCTAAAATCTAACAATATAAAATGTACACAAAGATTATATTCTCCTATTAATATAATTTTTATAACTTTGATGAATAATTTATATACCAGATAAAAATTGATTCAATTTCTATAGCATTGTCATGGATGAAATTAACATCTGTTCACTTGTAATGCTTTAAGAATTGATTACTTGCTAAATGAAAGGATATCTACATTGCATCAAATTAATGTTTAGACACTTATAACGTTATATAAATTAAATATCTGCTGAATGAAAAAATAATTTGGATATTTAGAAAATATTGGAATTAATAAAATGAGCTTTTTGTGATATTTCTACTTTTTCTGGAATAATAAAACATCATCAGGTCATGATTTAAAAAATAAACACTAGAACTATGGTACTATTTTAGAAAGGCTGCATATTAAAGACTATAACTCACGAAATTTGCTTATATTTATCATTATTATTGCTATATATATATATATGTTTTTCTAATCATTCAAAATTTATAGTAATTATTGATATAAATAGAAGCATAATTTTACGTCAAGAAGTAATCTATTTACAAACTCAAATATGAGAGACTAATGTCTTCCTAAGTTTGAATTTATATCTTGCAGCATAGTAATTATTATCTTAATTTAAAATATTTATTTTTGATTTATTGATTATAAATGAACTTGGATATATCATTGTATTAGGAGTTCAAAAGGATTATATCATAATAAGTATTTTATTTTGTTCTCTTAAATTTATATTAACAAATAAATAAGCATTTATTTTTATAGCGTCTGTATACAATTTGTAATTACATTCATATCGGCCCTTCAAGCCAATTGCGCAAACGCTTTGCGAGTGTTAAATAATAAATGAATACCCTCTGACCAATACAAGATATAGAATTTATGCAGGAATAAAAAGAATCCTCTTATTCCTACGACTCAAATATTTATATATGAGCAAATCTGAAGTACTGGCACAGAAGGCGTGACAATAGAATGGTCACTTTTAAATTACTATATACAATGTCTGAATGAATGATGCCGATGAAATTTTCTAGAATTTACTAAGCATCATTTCAACTGAAACTTAATCATATATATAAATAAGCATTTATTTTTATAGCGTCTGTATACAATTTGTAATTACATTCATATCGGCCTTTCAAGCCAATTGTGCAAACGCTTTGCGAGTGTTAAATAATAAATGAATACCCTCTGACCAATACAGTGATCGTTATATTGTCACACCTTCTGTGCCAGTACTTCAGATTTGCTCATATATAAATATTTGAGTCATAGGAATAAGAGGATTCTTTTTATTCCTGCATAAATTCTATATCTTGTATTGGTCAGAGGGTATTCATTTATTATTTAACACTCGCAAAGCGTTTGCACAATTGGCTTGAAAGGCCGATATGAATGTAATTATTAACAAATAAGTAGATTTATATATATATAATAAATATAATAGTAATTAGCTATTATATATAGTCTTTTAATCCACAGAAGCACTTTTTATTAATTCCTTAACCTGCATCAACAGCAAATATTATTATATTTAGTACACTTATTGTCATTATAATAGTTTTTAATTAATGGATATTTTATTTGAATATATATATATTTCAGTTAACTATATTTTTATATGAAGTATAAAAAGAAAATATATCTTGAACACTCATATATTTAGGATAGTATAAATGTTTTACACAACATTTTATATTAGATAACTATTAAAAAAAAGGCTTTTTTTGTTCAATAACTGACATTGCTATATATGAGCAAGTAGTTGGATAGTATCACTACAAGAGTTGAGTACAACAAGATTTCTTATATCCCAACTTATATTATTGTATGCATAAAATTAAAACTACTCTTAATATTGACAAACTTTTAATGTAATATTTGAATATGTGCATGTATGAATGTTTATGTTTTTTGACATATTTAAATTTAAAGAAATATTATCTTAAAATATTTAGGTAAATTTATTGTTTGTAATAAATTGCAATTTGCAGTAAGAACAGTAAATAAAAAAATATGATTTATTTTAATATCTGTAATGTAAATATTTATTTTAATATTATAATGTGTATATTGATTTTTATTAATGGATATCATATTTTATTTTAAATATATTTTAAAATATTATTAGTAATTTTAAAATATTTTCATTTGTACTATAACATTCAAAATATTAAAAATTGTCTGCCAGCATGTAATATCTTAGCAATGGTGGCCAAATTTTTGCCCAAAATACTAAAAGAGTGAGAAAATTTGAGCAAAAATGATGATGAAACCGGCTATCCAAGATGACTGTTTGCCTTTCATTAATTGCTATCTATAAAAAAACTGGCCAAAGCCTGAATTTAAATTTAGTTATCGTGGCATTATGAACTAAGATGATGAAGGAGGAGTGATCCTGACAGAGCATTTTCCCTGTGTGGTAAAAGGCATGCATCTCTAAATTGTCCAACTAAAATATCTGAAGACATTCATCATCTTAGAGTAAACAAACGAAATGAAATTTATAATTTTTATTGTAATAAAAATTTTAAAACTATTTCAGAATGTTATGCTTTGTTTAAGCTCTTTTGGAAAGCTTTACTACAATTAACTTAAAAGTTTTTAGATAAACACCTCCACATTGGATACCTATTTGAAAACCAGATGTTAAAACTAATGAACATTTTTATATAAATATTTTTTTAAATATGCTATGATTAATGAAAGTCACTTCACAGGAAATTACTAATTATAACCTCCACATCTCAAGAAATAAAGAAAATAACTTATGAATCTTTTAAAACTTACCATTAGTGTATTTAATTCATAAGTTAAAATTTGATCATTATTTATTGTTCCATAAGGATTAAGATTTGCTCCATTCACTGCGATTTCATTATTAAAACACCTGAAGATTTCAATTATTTAAAAACTATTTGCAAGATTGTGCCAGGGTAAAATATCCGAACTTTAAAAAAGACATTGAGTTTTAAATTACAGGAGATATATTTTTATTTATCCCATATGTTTATTTATTATTACATATAATTATCTTTGTTTAATAAAGTTCTCACTAGAAAAAAACAAGAGTAAAATGGTTATATATGTAATATATTTAAATTGTAATATTATAATTTACCACTTATAACTCATGCATATATGTATATATTCGATGTATTTTGGAGACAGATTGATAATTAAATAATATCAATTATTGTTATCTATAATTAAAGTATAATATTTTATATGTTTCTTATGTTTTATTAATTTCAAGTCCTGTCTTAGCTGCTATAGGATATCTGAAGTATATGTACAAAATGAGTATATTTATAAGAATTACCCTTTGTTTATCAATATAAATATATTAAGATACATATGAAAAATATTTTCTATAATAAATTATGTTTGTGGGAATAAGACATATGAAAATAATGTTGTTTATTAAAGAAATCTTTTATTAATAAATGTTAGTTTACGTAGGCCCCTTGCATACTGCCATCTGTATCTATAAAAAATTATGGAAATAAGACCATGTCTTTATAGTATTGTATTATAATAAGATAAATATTTTCAATATTTTAAGAAATGATCAAGTTTATGCCAGCCAGATACCTTGAGTAAAACGGATTAAACTATTTTACTTATCTAATAATAAATTGTTTCATTTTTTATTAATGATGATGATGATGATGATGATGATGATGATGATGATGATGATGATGATGATGATGATGATTATTATTATTATTATTATTATTATTATTATTATTATTATTATTATTATTATTATTATTATATTCTTCTTCTTCTTCTCTACCACATTTCCACTAACCAAATTAATAGATTCTTTATTCATTTTTAAATCCATCCTAGTTATCTCAACAGATTCACTATTTATTTCAAGAGATACTTTTTTATCCCCTATCTTTTCATCCCATTTTGGTATTGCTAACTTCTTTAATTTTCTACTTCCTTCCTTTTCAACTTCCTTTTTTATACCGACTTTAGCTTGAACTATCTCATTCTTAATGATCTTCACTAATATGGCTTATGCTACTTTTTACTTCATAAATTTCACTCTTCACATTCAAATTATAAGTCTCTATTTTCTGATCTAACTTATTATTATTTATCTGACATTGGACAATGGATCTTCTATTTGAGCCTTTAAATTTTTACTGCCCTTTCAGAAAATTCACAAAATCTTTTTTCTAGTAATTCCTGATTCTTGTCATAAATCTGTACAACTTCTATCTTTAAAGATTCAATTGCTTCCTCATTCCTACTAAACCTTAAATCAAGATTATCAATTTTATCATCCACTTCTTTTTTAAAATTTTTCACAGTTTTAGAATTATCATCAATTTTTTTATTTAGATTATCTGTACAAAATCTAATTTCTTCTCTGTCTTTATTTAAGTCTTCTCTAACTTCCTTAATATTTTCACTAAGGGATTCTAATTTCACATCTGAATTAATACTAATTTTTTTTAATGTCTTCTCTCAAAGAATCAAATTTAATACTATTTTTACTACTCTCCTCTTTCATATCTTTTATATCTTCTTTTAGAGAATCAAATTTCATATTCATTTTATTCACTGAATCAGCAAAACCTTGAATCATTACTTCAAAATGCTTCATGAAATCTATCATCGAGAAGTTCTCTATATTTTTCTCAGTTTTTTCTAACTCTCCCTCTACTATTTTTATTTCTACTATCTCTTTCTCCTCTATCTTTATCTCACTATCCATAATTTGAATACTATCTATAACTGTCTCAAAATTTACTAATTTTTCTCCTTCTTTTTCCTCATCACAGGTATTATCCTCAACAATAAAATTAGACATCTCAACTTCTAAATTTTATCCCAATTACTCATTTCTATATTTTTTAAAATTCAGTTTCAACAGTGTACAGTATTTATTATCAATATTTTCATAAAATAATTCCCTACCAACCTTTCTATCTCTACCTAATCCACATCCACAATAAATCATAGAATATAACCTCTTAAAACCTTACACTATTTAATACTAACCGATTATAATAACTATAACTAACAAAATTATGTGTCATGTCATCAATTTTCACACCCATGATCCACTGACAATTTGCACATAATAGAATATATTCAACATCCACAATAAAATATCTTAATAATATCTTAATAATTGACATGATCATAATACAAAATAATTGTTAGCCACATTTGCATAATTTACATATTTATTTGCTTATTAATATACAAATAACAATAATATTTTAATTTTTAAATAATCATATTATAGATACCAAATGCAATTATGATGACTTCAATAATAAAATACCCCTTTCCATATCATAATTAAAACCTAACCAATTATTACTATTATTATAGAAATACTAAACTATTTATATTTAACAAAATATAATTATTATTAATCCCAAAATTATATATTTTAATTTATAAAATAGCGTTATTTACTAACTTACAACTATAAATATGCCCCCCCCCCCTGACACATATCTATGCAACACATTGGGCGATTGAAATTATTACTTAACTACCATTGTATTTTAAAGATTTTGCTACCCTATAAACACATATCTAGGCCCAAAATTGCAGAACTAAAATTCTTTCTTGGCAGTTGTGCAATAATTATAACCCCATAAACATATCATGCCATCAAAAATATATATATATCAAAATGTATAGTCGAAAGTACTTCTAAAATAATATAATTTATGTAAATTATACTGTATTTTGATATATATATATTGATTTGTATATTACATATATTGTGAAACGAATACAGATATCAAACTTTATTTATTATATATATATATTCGAATATATTTAAATTGCGTTATTGTATTATTAATATTAGCGGACATTTTATTTATAGATATATATAGAATTGTACATATCAATGTAGGTGTTAAAGAAGTAAAATAGAGGTATTAATTTTTGGCACAATGTGACATACTCATAACTTTTAATATATGTATTGTTTTAACGTTTTAATGGACTTGTAGATTGTAACATTGAAAAATAATGGGAATTTCTATATATTAATCTAAATAAACATCAACTATAATATAACTAGGCAATCATCAATTAAACTTGAATATGCTAGCTTAAATAATGCACTCTAATAATAAACTACTAAACATTACATGATTGTGAATAGGCACTAGATAGGGATTTTATGGTACAAGCCTTCTGGCATCCATTGATTACTCTGGCTTGCACAAGTGGCACTACTGTATAGAAAGTTTTGCCTGTTTAATAACACTCTACTAATAACAATAATATTTGACTTAAGTTAAACTAAATGTGAAATACTTTCATCATTACTCCACTCGTTACAAATGTAATAAAACAATTACTTTATATGTGTAAAAATTTGAAGTATAACAACATTTATAAATATTAAACAATAACAATGCATTTATTTTCAAAAAATGTGCATATTAATGTAAAGATTTGTAGAGATTTATAGACATCAGTATTGAAATATAATGAAAATTTTTATATAATAATCTAAATTAAAGTTTCAGTTATAACTAATTAAAATTTACCATGATATCTAAATTTATATGATCTACTAATCACAATAATATTTATCTGATTATGTCAAATAGAAAGTGAACCATATAATTATAGTGAATCAGTCAAATTACTTTATTTATAACGATTTGAAATTTAATCTAGATTATTACATAAAGATTCTCATTGTATTTTAATATTTATATTTATAAGTCCATGAAAATTTTTAAAGTAATATTTACAAGTTTTGGGAAAAACACTTAATTATAAATATTTAGAGAAGTGGTTTTACATTAAATTTTTATAAGTATAATATCCATTATCTAATTTATTGTTTTTATAATAGTTAGAATTAAAATGATCCAATTTTGATTTAAAGTCAGACAAATACTATTGTGTTTACTAGATCATATGATTTCACAAGCACATTAAATTTTAATTAGTTATTGATTAGTTTCATCATATCCAAAAATTAATATAGCTTATTACATAAAAATTCTCACCGTAATTCAATGTTTATACACAAAACACACACACAATACAATTAATACTATTCATACTGGTGCCACAAATTAATTAACTTCAGACAGAAAACAGTTTATATTGAAACTAATAATCTTAAAGAATGCTAAACTTTAAGCACTCAGATAATTAATGTAAATTGAAACTTAAGTTTACCAATACACTAGGCTATCATCTATTGCCAGTCACTCATAAATCACTATTTGGACATCAAAATTATGGATTCAAAAAGAAGCAGAATAAAAACAAAGATGAATAATAAATGTGTGATGAAAAATCTTTGAAATGTAAATGGAATCGGCTTCTATCATTAAAATCATTCTCCGATTACCACAAAATACTCTTTTTCAGAAAGTCTGTTATTCTTCATTCACTTCATATTCTCAATATGATAAAAATGTATCCTTACAATTACAGTTTATAATCCATCCTGCCTGAGATTTTGTCATCATTTATCCAATATTTTTATATTGATAAAAAATATATGTTTCACTTTCAAGCAGTGAATTTGGACTGACTTACTTTGGGACTATTTAGTGTAAGGTGACTATATGTAACTATTTTACCAGCACAGTTCTTGTTTTTGGCCATTGTTCTTGGTTAGTGATGAAGTGTAACTAATACAGTTTAGGAAATTATAAGCACTTTTGTACATGTTTTTATTAAAAGCATTTTATTCTAATGCTACACTTGATTTTTTTGTTATATTTTTTCATTTAAAGACAAAAAAAGATACGTATACTCTATAATATTTTTTCATTTATACTCATGCTGTCTGAGCTATTTTAAGTGTTCTAGTTTTAAATTCGAAAAAAAAAATGGTAATTTTAATTTAGTGGAAATATTTATTAAAATATAATAAAATTACCTTATATTTTAAGTTATATAATGCTTCTTCATCTCTTTGAGACTTTAAAATCCATCTCTGTATTCAATGTTGCTTTTCCTCCCAAAAAAATAAAATAAAATATTTAAAGAAATGGACATTTTCAAGCTGACAATCATTCAAGGTAAATAATTACAAAAATTTTATCAGTATCTAATAAATAACTTATGACTTTTAAAAATTACTTACTAAACCAAAATTTTCATAGAGTGTTTTTAAAATATTGAAAACAATTGTAAATAATCCTTTAAAATCCCAATAATCGACATATCATAAATATTAGAGCCATGAAATTAAAGATTTTGGTTTCAATTTAAATATTCCAGTTTATAAACCTATTATCAAACCTATCTTGTTTGTGTTTTTCTGAAGGTTTGTGATGATGGTGTTCTAGTTGTATTTTTATATTGGACTATTTCCATCATCTAATATATGTATTGGATGTTTTTAGAAAATTTTAACGTTATTTAAATATTCCAAATACATTCAACTGTTAGTAATAGCACATCAAACAGGTTAGTATCTGCACAATCTTTCAAGAGGTATTATTCTTTCCTCTTCTTCAGGTATTTCTGTCCTGATCAATGACAATACTACCATATACTAACATGTTTGATGTCATATTACTAACAGTTGAATATATTTGGAATATTTAGATAAAGTTAAATTTTTCTAAAGACATTCATCACTCATATTGGATGATGGAAATAGTCCAATTTAAAAATACAACTATCTTGTTTGTTGATAACTACATCATATTGTGGAAAGAAATATTTTGCATGCATGCACTATAATTAACCCACACTCTCCCATTATAATGGTTTTAAAACTGTAAGTGGCCCAACTATTGGTAAAGTTTATTTTTAAAATAAACAAATCAATTACTGATGGGTCTAAATTAGAGTTTGAATTTATTATCAGTCTGACTGTCGATCAGCATAGTACTTGTGTGTGTATATATATATATATATCACTGGATAGAGAAAGTTTCTCATTTTTACCCACCTGCACCATTGAATTTTGTAATTCCCTGTGATAAATAAACTGAATCTGTACAAATAATATGTCGAATTAATAATCAGGCTGGTAATAAATTCAAAGTTTAATCTGAATACAGTCAATTATTGTCTGTTTATTTAAAAATTATTCTTTAACCATAGATGGACCACCTATGTTTTTAAAACAATTATTGGGGGGAGTATATGTGTCAGTTATAGTGCATGTGCGAAGAATAGTTCCTTCCATACTATTACAGATATATAAATTGCTAATTATTAATTATTATATATATATATAATTAAAAAGTTCTCATGACATATAATTAATTTAAATATTTCAAATGGTCAAATTTCCATATTTTAATGAAAATTTTCATTTATTTTTAAAAAAAAATTCAGTTATAATGGAATCAAACAAGTAACCAATTAAAAATTGCACTATTAAGCTGAAAGCATTCCCTTTGAACAAAACATGAAATTACTTTTAGCTTCTTCTCTAGTTTAAATAAACTTTTAATTTATAGGACTCAGTCAGATATGTACTGGTATTATTAGATAAATTGTTTTCAGTTTGTCTTTCTCGTTTATAATTGATTTTTTATACCACAGATGAACTCTAATTTAAAAAATACGTGGAAAATCTTTAGAACTTTCAATATTTACATATACGTCTATGAAAAATCGTCTAATTATAATTCTTTATGAGAAATATTTGTTAATTTATGAAAATACTTGAAGTTGTGGCACTTAAAGCTTTTATGCACATAAACTGGCGATCCCATTTAACCAATAAAATAAACTAAGTGGTTCCACTTTAGACAAGAAAAGATTTTTTATTAACATTAATAAATTCAAAAGATATTGAATTATAAACATTTATGTAAATTTATCATAGTTTTTATAAATAATTTTAAAAGGTGTGATTTTACAATAGTGAACTCATTAGTAATACATCATGAGCATGAATACACTCCTGTCTCTTTGTAAGTTGCTTTTCTGTCTAGTTTGTGATAGTCAATCATGTGTTGTGCATAAATTTAATAATAAATACCATGTGAATTTACATGTCTAATACCCATGATTTCCAATAACTTTTGAACAAAGTCTACTATTTGTACTAACAAGTGCATTCTTACTTTATCAAAATATTTTTTTTAGCACCAATGTTAACATGATATTGTTTCAGTACTGAAAATTTAATCTATAATCAGTTCTAATCCACACTAGTCAAATATTCACTGCCATATTTAATCTCCTCGAGAAAATTGTTTTATAAAGCAACAAATATTTCAAAAAATCATACACCTTGAAACATACTTTTCTCTAGCTACTGATTATATTTCAACTAATATCTACTGAAAGCTTGACCCCATAATTGTTCATATTCTATATAAATGCTACAATAAACTACTCAAAAAAATCATAACACCCCAGACTATTTTGTCAACATAATGTTTTGTTTCAGAAAGAAGTCAAATATAGTATTCCCCTTCACAAATAATTTGCTTCCTATTACACTTGAAAATATTGATCAAAAGTCTTTACAAGAATAATTCTAAAAAAATGAATGAAGGTATTCTGCCAAACTTACCTACTTCATATTAGACAGTGAAATATCAGCACCTCTTATGCTATCTTTTAGTCCAAAAGTCCATCCTGTCTGTCAAGGAGAAAATATTTACAGATTTGTTGCATGCCAAGTTGACTTTAAGACAACCTTGAACTTATATCATTTCATTGTTCAACATAATCTACTGACTGAATAAAGTGATGTGATTATTGTTAACCACAACTATTTTACTAACAGATCAATTAAGCTAAAGAATTATATTCATTTCTCTTGCAAACTTAGCCAAGAGATTCCACAGGGCTCACCAATTGCATCATTGCTATTTACAATTTGTATAGATTTCTGATTAAGAAAATTTAACAGTACATCAAAGGTTTTTTTTCTTCTCATTTTGGAACTACTTGTTAAGCCTTGGACATCCCAATAATCTTCAGAGACTTCTCGTTTCAAGTGTTTTAAATGATTTTTAAACATTAACTGATTCCACAAAACACATTTTCCCATTATCTATGTGGCAGCTGTCTATGGATATAAACTACCATCTTTTTTTATGGTAACTTGTCATCCTTTATGGACATTCCAATTAATCTATCTAAAATGCCATTAAGACATCACTTGAACAGTCCTATCATGAACTCATTTAATATTCAAATGAAAGCATTTTATCCAAAACTTCCATATCCCATTGCAAAGTTTTCATGGTAAATGCTATTCTTAGTGGAATACTTCCTTATTATAATCCATGGATGCAATTATTTCACACCATACACAACAATCTTTTGTCAGTTATAAAAAAGCATAATCTGATGCTCGTTTCACATTCTTTTTAATCAGAATTGTTAGTATGCCTATCTGCAAAGGGGCTCAATGTGATATATCCCAAATCATTTATATATGTGTGTGTAACCTTGTATTTATATATTAATAAATACAGTAACATAAATATATATGAAGTACAACTTAAAAAACTTTTATCCACCTAGGAGAGCTTTTGACTAGCTTCATAGTCTTTGAAAATGTTAGATGACAAAAAACAACAAAGTGCTCCTAGGTGGATAAAAGTTTTTAAAGTTGCACTTTATATATTTATTAATATTTAATTACAAGATTACGTGTATAACTTTAAAGAAATACAGATATTGAAATTTACATCTCAACTAGATTAGCCAAAAAAATACACTCTAAAACACTATCAATGGTTTCATTGCAATAAGCAGACTTCTCAAGTGTAAAGAACTACAAAATAACATATTTAAACTAAACATTACCCACAATTCCACTTACTTCCCATACACCATCAACATTAAAAAAACTTTTGAATAAGTTAAATGCTTCAGAATCATACAGTTTTAATGATAAAGGTTCTTTGATTATTCTCTTTATTTCATTTATTTCAAAGAAGACAACATTAGATTCATCAAAATTAATAGTGTTGCCTGCATCTTTTTCATGAATGTATAAAGCAAAACTAAGATATTTATTTCTAACCCTAATTTTATGTACCTTTATTTTTCCATTTAAACTCAAACTATTCTGACCTATATACACCTTATTACAAAAATAAGGGGTAATATACAATATTCCAGACACAGTCTTTCTATCAAAAATTTCCTTTGTATTATTTAATAAATTACTCAAATTAATATCTCTTTTCCAAGAAATTTTTAATATTTAGTATTAGATCTGCAACACACTTTTTCACATTACTGATAAATGTATAACTTTGCTATCCTGTCAAATAAATCCCATAATCTCATCTGATCTTGACAATAACATGTTGTGTGATAAATTTTAGACTTTCAATTATTGTCCAGATTTTATTCTGATAAGTTCTTCAATACTGTCAATTGGATTTTTCAACTGTTTTTACTTCATTTGCATTTTTTGGAGTTCCTAAATTTACACTTTTATAATTTGAAATTTATTCACTACTGAAATAAATGCAGTCAAATGGACATACTATTACCATTTACATCCATACTTCAGACAAGCAATGAAATTGTAATGTTTGAGATGTAATACTAAAATAGGCCTTTATAAGGAAACATGGTTGGAGGGTTCCATAACTCCATTTTTAATTGTGATCCAATTTATTTACAGCTGGAATTACAAATAAAGCTCTATAGAATGAGGGAAAATACAGCTTGGTTTAGCAGAGAAAACTTTAATAGATTGGAACAATTATATGCAGAAAGTTTGTGCCACTGTGATGTTACTATGAAAAAATGTAAAACTGGAAGCCCTAACAAAATCATCAAAATTGATGAGAGCCTTTTCACAAAAAAGAAAAACCAAGCTGAATGAATTCTTCTGGAACAATAGATGTTTGGTGGTTTGTGCAGGGAGAGCAAAGAGGGTTTCATCATGATAATTAATGATAGAATAATGGCTAATTTGATGGAAGCCATCAAACAAAATGTGAAAGAAGAATCGACAATTAGTTCCAAATGTTGAAAGGCTATAAAACAGCCGAATTACAAGCTGCCAATTATGATCATTTTCATGTGAATCACAAATATAATTTTGTGAATTCAGAAATTGGGGTTCAAACTCAAAACACTGAAAGATTTTGGGGCTGAGCAAAATGGTGTAATAAATAATACTGAGGAACATATCGCCGTCTAGATTCATATTAGGCTGAATTTATGTGGTGTGGATTGCATAAAATTTATTATACATTCATTTGCATACTGAATGACATGAAAAAATTGATCCACCACATAAAATTATTAATTTTCTATTATCTTCTTAAAATTCTTTAATATGTATTATATCTCTTATATACAATTACTTTTCTAATTTTTAATTATTAATTACTCTTTCCTATCTTTCTATTATTCTAATATCCATAATATTTTGTTTTATACATATTATCTTTTATACATATAATATTTTATACATAATACACTAATCTCTTTTACTACCCCAATTTTATTACCTTTATCATTATTAATATATCATTCTTTATTCTTCTTGTCTTTTAATTTTATCTATTTATACTTAACACATTTTTACCTTATTATTATCTCAATTATTACACATAAATTTTACCTTATTCTCTTCTTCTACTTCTCTCTATTCTACATTTTCTATTAGTAATTTAACTTCATTTTAACCTCCCTTTCATATTCCCTATTCTATAGCTCTCTCTATTATCTATTTTTATAACTACTTTCATATATTATTTTTAACGATTTTTATCCCTACCCTTAAGTTCTTCCTCTTTTCTTATATTACCACTGTTCTTATCCCCCCCCCCCCGATCTCAATTAAGATTATGCTTAATTTTCTTAATTAATATTGCCTCCTTTATTTTTATATCTCTTTTTTATCTGTATAACTAATCATTCTTATACTCTCTTTCCCAATATTATGACCTGTTTCCATAATATGCATCTATATTGATGACCTTTTATCATACTTATGCTGTCCTAATCTAATATATATATAGAATTTTTTCTTTTACTCACATACTTAAATGAGGCAATATTAATTAAAAAAATTAAGCCTAATCTTAATAGGAATGTGAGGGGAGGGTAAGAATAGTGATAATATAAGAAAAGGGGAAGAAATTAGGGGTAGGGTAAAAATGGTTACAGATAATATATGAAAGTAGAAAATGGAGACTAGAGAGAAGTAGAAGAAGAGAATAAGGTAAAATTTATGTGTAATAACTGAGATAATAATAAGGTAATAATGTGTTAAGTATAAATAGATAAAGTTAAAAGATAAGAATAAAGAATATATTAATACTGATTAATAAAATTGGGGTAGTAAAAAGATGAGATTGGTGTATTATGTATAAAATATTATTTATATAAAGAATAATATGTATAAAATAAAATATTATGGAAATTAGAATAATAGGAAGATAGGAAAGAATAATTAATAATTAAAAATTAGAAAAGTAGTTGTATATAAAGAATTTTAAGAAGTTAATAGAAAATTAATAATTTTGAGAATTGATAAATTTGTATAAAATTTGAAATGTATTATGTAATGGTTATATTGTTATGTGTATTTTAATTTTGTAGATCTGATGAAGACTGCAAGGTGCAGTTGAAACTATATTAATAACAATAATAAAAAATTTTTGCTGAAAAATGTGCAAGCAGAATTATTTGGATTGCAATATTGTATATGAACATTGAAGAAATAAAGGAAAGGAAGAGGAAAAGTATTTAGTAATATTATATATAATTATTGACTAGTTTAGCTTTATGCTTTT